>VBSM01000937.1:384124-395763 GCA_008086735.1 Cheirogaleus medius | reverse complement strand
TTGTAATTATTTTCTTCTTTTTCTCTATTTTTAAAAAGGTTTTTTTTTGTAACTGTAATGTTTATATAATAAAAATCTTAAAATAAAAGTGAATCTGGCTTTATGCTGCCGATATAGCTATATTACTGTAAATTAGGTATAGTTTTTAAGAGGCAATTGGCTCTGGTACATAATTAGTGCCAGAAATAACAGCTTGAAATCATTTATGTAAACAAATTTTAATTGTCCTTGGTGACAGTCTCCAAAATTCAATTGGTCAATATAAAACTCCATTCTGCGGCTAATTCATACTGGCTGGCACACTGGAGCCTACAATTTCTAAAACTAGAGGTTCCACTGGAATATTTTGAGACTTCTCTTCTTATGCCCAGGCCACCTGACTAGTTATGGGCTTTGGAAATTGTTCAGATCAAAAATCCCTCCTCTGTGGCATGGAACTCAGATCTAAAAGCCACTTCCTAAGAAAAGTCTGACTTCACCTGCACCTTACCTCCATGGGGATATGAGGTAAACTACGCCGGCAACAACACTGGTCAAGCTTCTGAATTTTCAAGCCAGAATGGTAACCCTGTCACCTGACCACCTGTTCATCTGGCTTCCAAAACATTTAGATCCTGCCTCAGTCAACAATGGAGCATAACAACACTTTTGGCCTTCATCAGGGAATAAATGTAGTCAGCCTCCTGAAGTCCTGTTAAAAGCCTGGTGGTCGGCCGGGCGTGTTGGCTCACGCCTGTAATCCTAGCACTTTGGGAGACCAAGGCAGGTGGATAGCTCAAGGTTAGGAGTTCGAAACCAGCCTGAGCAAGAGCGAGACCCCGTCTCTACTAAAAATAGAAAGAAATTAACTGGACAACTAAAAATATATAGAAAAAATTAGCTGGGTATGGTGGCGCATGCCTGCATTCCCAGCTACTCGGGAGGCTGAGGCAGGAGGATCCCTTGAGCCCAGGAGTTTGAGGTTGCTGTGAGCTAGGCTGACATCATGGCACTCTAGCCCAGGCAACAGAGTGAGACTCTGTCTCAAAAAAGAAAAAAGCCTGGTGGTAAGAAAAGAAATTTATGGAATATATTGTAAAGGACATTCTATCCATCCACTCCTTTAGGTGGCATTTTAAGTTGTGTCCTCAGGTCAAGTTGGAGCACCAGAAGGTTACATGCCTGAACCATCTGAGCTCAGCCACTGCAGAAGTGCTTTTAGCTAGGGTAGTTACAAGAAAATAATATGAAAATCTCTTCTGTGTGCATTATAAAACTGTTACTGAGGACATTGTCCCTTATGTTAATCCCACATGAGAAATTTCTTATGGAATTTAGTGCCAGTTATGTACCATTATGTAGCTGTTAAAAATTATAATTATGGAAGACTAAATACGAAAACATGTTTATGCTCTGTTTATTGAAAAAAACCAGAACACAAAATGGCACATAGACACTAATTGTAACCACGTAAAATTATATGTGCCTGTGGATAAGGACTGAAAGCTGATAAGCAAAGATGAAAACTGAATGAGGGAAATGGGATTATAAGTATTTTGTTTTTTCAAAAAAATTGTTTGCTGTAGTCCTGTTTTTTCAATTAGGGGAAAAAGGATTTAGTGACAGGAAAATCTCTTTCTCTCTTAGGAATTGCTCTGCTTCTTTCTTTCTGATAACAAGAATTGTGTAATTTACTGCATTTCTCCCTTTCCCCTGACTACCCAAAAAGGAGAATTTAATGCTCGGTCATCGCACATGAGCTTCCTCTTCCTTTCCATGCCTCTGATTTTCTATGTCTATAATCTTATGACATTTGTACTCTTCTTTTAGTAAGGCGCTTCAAATCCCTTGTAGAAAGAGGGAAAATATAAGGCATTTCTTCCAGTTTAAAAGTTATATACATTCTAAGGAAGTTTTCTATCAACAAAAAGAAAAAAAAGTTATATACAGTCATAGTAAATTGGAAAAATATAATCAAGGAAAAGGAGAAAAAATAACCACTGTTAACACTTTTTGGCATCTCTTCCTATCTTCTCTCAATGTACTTTAAACAAAATTATGGCATATGGTATGTAAACTATTGCATCCTGCTCTCTTTTTTTTAATGTGACCTTATTTGGAGATATGCATCCTGCTCTTTTCATGTAACTTTAAAATATGTGCATGGCTGGGCATTGGGGGCTCATGCCTGTAATCCTAGCACTCTGGGCGGCTGAGGCAGTAGGATCCCTTGAGCTCAGGAGTTCTAGACCAGCCTGAGCAAGAGCAAGACCCCGTCTCTACTAAAAATAGAACAAATTAGCCGGGCATGGTGGCGCATGCCTGTAGTCCCAGCTACTCAGGAGGCTGAGGCAGGAGGATTGCTTGAATCCAGGCATTTGAGGTTGCTGTGAGCTAGGCTGATGCCAGGGCACTCTAGCCCATGCAACAGAGCAAGATTCAGTCTCAAAAAAAAAAAAAAATATATATATATATATATAAGCTTGGTTTCACATATTGGATACTCTTTGGCAAGTATCTCTGGTAAAAAGTCTTTGGTAAACAACTCTGGTAAATATCATGCCAGTAGGACTTTCAAAGGTTGGAACCATAGAGGTCTACAGGAAGAGTTACAGAGGAAGCTGGAAGGTCCCTTGAAACCTGAGGGATGAAGCATTGTGGACATTATTCATGCAGGGGGCCAGGACCCAATTTGTCTGAGTGTGAAGTGTAAGCTCAGGACAGCCTAAGACCAAAAAGACAATCTGAGGTCTTATACTCAGATTTGAGATCACAGGAAATCGAATTTTAGGGCTAGAAGAGACTTTAGAGATCATTTAGTATAATATTTTCATCTTACAAATGAGGAAACCAAAGCCAGAAGGGGAAAATTGAATTGCATGGGCTCTAGAGTCAGACTGCTGGGATCTGCACCTCTACTCTACCACTTAGTGACTCTGGACCTTAAACAGATCCCTTTACCTTCTTTAAGTCTCATTTTCCTCTGTGAAATGAAAATAGTAATAGCATTTAGCTTATATGCTTGTTGTATAGATTAAATCAGATAATCCACGTAAAGCACTTAATACATAATAAAAAATCCAATATTACTTAATATTAGTATCATCGGTATCGTTATTCAACTAGTTAGTGACAGAATTATACCAAGGACTCATATTTCCTGATTCAATCAAGTGCTCTTTTCACTGCACCAGACTGCCTTCCAGGGACCAAAAAGGACTGAAAGCTGCCCCAGCTTAGTAATGGTACGAACTCAAATCTATTTGGGACTAAAATCTGAGTACTTCAGTCTAGGGTGCACTTTATGGGAAAGCACCTAGCCTGATGTCTGGAAAATAACAGGCCCTTAAGAAGTGTTTATTGACTGAAAAGAAACATGTAAGAAAAAAACTCAGGGAAGAGGGCCACCAAGTATATGCATGTGCCATACACATCTGTGAAGATCAAGGACGAGTAGAGGTGGTGCTTTCTGAGAGTCCTTGAAGTTTCTCGTTGTTATTTTTGTTAACCTCTGTATCTCTCCATGTGGTTACTAGCAACATCCTATAAAAACTCTAGGTGGGAATTGTGTGTTTTTTCAGAGATGGTCAGGGCAAGAAAGAAGTGGAGAAATGTCTATCTCAATTCACAGTAATAGAGCTGGTTTGGCAGCAGGCTTGGGGGTGGCACCCAGGTAGAAGAGTGGCGGTGGCAGTGAAAGAGGCAAGATAGCCAAACCCCTATGACCTTCAAGAGGGAAAAAAACAAGTGGTGAATGGGGAGCCATGTGAGAACATAAACTCTGGGGTTTCAACTGGGAGAAAAGCCTGTGCTTCCATATCCTGCCATATGTTTATTCTATGTATGTATGTATGTATGTATGTATTTCTAGAGACAGAGCCTCACTCTGTCACCCCGGCTAGAGTGCAGTGGCATTATCATAGCTCACTTCAACCTTAGACTCCTGGACTCAGGTGATCCTCCTGCCTCAGCCTCCCAGAGTGCTACGATTACAGGCGTGAGCCACTGCGCCTGGCCTCCATACCCTGCCATATATTTGTAACCTCCTGTCAGTCCTCTTTCCTGACCAATATCTCTTCTATTCTCCAAGGCCACCTTGCTAACTCTTGTCTCTTGACTAATGTACATTCTAACACTTCTACAGATATAAGGGGAGCAACCCTGACCTCTCCAGCTGCATGCTTTAAAGTCATGGTGTTTTTTACCATCCCATCAGTCCTTTAGCTCACCCTCCTAAATCATCTGGTCCTGTGGCTTATGGTCATTTTTATCTGTCCAAGATTTCAAGGTATATTCTCATTTTAACAGTGAAGCCTCTACAAGCATCTGTTGATCGACGGCAGAGTTTATAAATCTAGTTGGAGAGATAATACTTCTTTGTGAAACAAAAAGCCATGTAACCACAAGCACAAAAATAAAGAATAAAAACTGAGTTCATAGAGGTTCTGGAGATGCAAAGTAGATAAGTGATCTGTCAGGTTGGGCTAGTTGGGGAAACTTTCCAAGGGCATGTAAGTTTTGAGCTTTGAATTGGAATTTGAGGAGGTGATGGACATGAGTTGGTGCAGAGGTGGACATTTTCAAGCAAATGCACAAAGGGAAACAATGCAAGATGTAACTCAAGCCAGGACAGGTGCCTGCCCCACCCTGCCATTTCCCTGCCTCAGCAACTCTGTGTGATCTACCACCACATCTGTTTCAGTTAGAAAAGAGCTCCTGTGACCTAGTGCCCACCAAGCTTTCTCCTCTACCAAATTCACCACTTATGCAACCCTTACCAGGGACTCCAGGCTGAGCTGCAGGAGGAAGGTGTATATGTAGGGAATGTCTGCAGGCATTGTAGTTATGTTCCATCTCTCCAGCCTGGACCTCAGGTCGGAATATGTGACCTTTTGTATACCACCTATGTGGTAAGTGGAGGAAAAATGCTTGTTGGAGTAGAAGGAGGCGGGAATATAGAGAATCAAGATGGCTATTTTACCATGGAGTAGGCTAATATCACTTTGAAGGCCCAAGGTGCTGCTACTTCTGAAAAATCCCAGGTTGCATGGATATCCTTCCTCACAGGAGGAAGGCTTGATCACCACAGAACATGTATCAAACAACACTGCAAATAGTAGACAAGTTAAATTATAGTCCCTGCCCCTAGGAGCTTGCTGCCTAACAGAAAAATTGGAACATAGCTAGGGAAAAAATACATACGATACATTTATTTAAAAGTTGTTAAATGTCCAAGTGCAATATCATTTGATTTATTTTCTTTTCTTTTTTTTTTTTTTTTTTGAGACAGAGTTTCACTCTGTTACCTGGGAAGTGCCGTGGTGTCAGCCTAGCTCACAGCAACCTCAAACTCCTGGGCTCAAGTGATCCTCCTGCCTCAGCCTACTGAGTAGCTGGGACTACAGGTGTGCATCACCACACCCGGCTAACTTTTCTATTTTTAGTAGAGACGGGGTCTCACCTTGCTCAGGCAGGTCTCGAACTCCTGAGCTCAAGGGATCCTCCTGCCTTAGCCTCCCAGAGTGCTAGGATTACAGGCGTGAGCCACTGCGCCTGGTCTCATTTGATTTCTGATCCCATTCATTCATTCAACCAACATTCACTGTCTACTATATGACCCCAAGCTGGGGTCACAAAGATACATAAAACTTGTCTCTGCCTTTAAGGAGCTCACAGTTGGAGCTGATTTGGAGAAATAGATAAATAAACAAATAATTACAATACAAAATAGTTTGCGCTGTATAACATAAGACTGCACAAAGTGCTTGGGGATGCAGAAAAGGGAGAACTAACTGCACCTGAAGGAGACAGGGAAAGCCGAATAGGAGTTTCTCAAAGTAAGAGACTTGGAGAGGGGACCATGATGAGAGGGGTGACATCCCAGGATTCAGAGAGAAAGGTAGAAAAGGGATTCCTATTTCCAGGAAACAGTGCAAAACTCTGGTTGGAACTCAGTGTATCTAGTGAAAGATGAGGCAGGAAATGTGCGAAGTGGCCTGAATCTGAAGAGCCTGGTATGCTTTGCTAGGGAGTCTGAACTGTATTACATAGGCAGTGGGGAAGATCAGAGGAAGTTTTAAGCAGGGAAATTATATAATCACATATAAGCAGTATGATCTCAGTTCTCCAGCCTCCTTGGGCAAGTCACTTAATGCCGGAACACTATTAGTGTCTTCATCTGTAAAACGGTGATAATATCAATAGTAGTACCTACCTCACAGGGTTGATTTGAGGAGTAAATAAACTAATGTTTGTAAGACAATTTGCAGAGACTGGCACATAATAAGCGCTCCATAAATTTTAGCTGTGATTACCAGGCATGTTTCTTAGAAAGGTAACCTCGTTGGCAGCACGGAACGTAAACTATAGTAGGGAAAAGATTGATGGAAGGAGGTTCAATTAAGATTATTTTGCAATTTAAATCCAGTTATAACGTCTTGAACTGGGATTTGGATGTAGAAAGTTAGGGAGATGGAAAAGTGAAGGGTGAGTCCAGCTTGGGAGACTAGGCAAACCAGCACAACCATTAACCAAGTTCAGAGATAAGGGTAGCCAGAGGATGGGGCGTGGGTGCAGGAACAGTTTGGAACCCGATGAATGAGAAATGAAGCCACTGAAGATGGGAACCTGGAGAATAGCAATATTCAAGAAGAGGCCAGAAAAGCCAGTGGAGTAAGAGAGATAAGACCTCACGGTCTGTGTGAACTGCGAGGGGGGGGAACACCACCATCAGCTAACCATTTGTTTATGTTACACAGCCCCCCACCCAACTTAACGTGCATACATCGTATTTTCTAATCAGTTCCTTGATTCTTGCTTCTCAGTGTCCTGCTTCTTGTAGAGACCGCGCTTTCCCCTTTTGCGCTCTCCTAACTGAAGGAGGGAAAAGTCTAGCATCTCTCAACACAGGCACCTGGGCGACCTCTTATCACAAGGGAAGGGGTGGAAAGGGGGGAAAGGAGGAGAGTGATTTTTAAGAAAAGAAAAAGTCCGCGACGACCTCTAATAATTAAAGTTCCACCTCCCCATATCCTGCCACGCTGCTCTCTTGCCGCCGTCTCGGGCTCCTGGCCGCGAAGTGGGACGGGAGATGTAGTCCTCAAGGCTGACCAGGGTGGCACGACTGAAGAACTCGGTTTCCCAACAGGCTCTCGAGGCGCGTGCGCAGATGGCTGCCCCGACGAGTGGTAAACAGAGACGTCAGGCGGGGGCTGCTGCTTGGAGCAAAACAAAAGGGAAACCCGGGGGGCGGGGGGTGGGGGGGGTTGATAGGGGAATCGGTGCGGGAATTAGAGAGGCTGGGGCTGCGGGGACCTGGACTGTGTTAAGAGTGGCCAGAAGGGAAGAGGGGCGGGGGGAGGGGGAGTCAGGGGAGGGGCGAGTGACGCGGGGGAGCGGGGCGTGGGGGAGGGCAGCGATCCGGGTGGAGGAAATTTGGGAGGAGTGCCCGGGGGGCAGCAACTCAAAAGGGGAGGGAACTGAGCTAAGGGGACGTTCGGTGATGGGAGCGCAATGTATGAGGGGATACGGTGCCTCAGGTTTAAAAGAGCAGGAAGCTGAGTGAGAGGTTGGAGAAAAAGTGTCTTCGCTCGGCGGAGGTTACAGGTGGTGTCTCAGAGAGAGCTCTGAGGCTGCAGGCTGTAGTCGGGAAGAGGATCGGAGAACTGTGTGGAAGGGACAGTTTGGGGGCTAGCGTCCTGGGGCGAGGGGGAAGTTCGCGACTTTCTGCGGACTGGCAGGAATGTGCCTCCTGGCCCTCGGTGCTTCCCCCCTGGGGGGAGGCATCGTGAGGGACTGTGTCAGGCTTCACTGAATGCTGAGCCGCGGAGGTCCAACTCCACGTATGGATCCAGGGAATGAGAATTCAGCCACAGAGGCTGCCGCGATCATAGACCTCGATCCCGACTTCGAACCCCAGAGCCGTCCCCGCTCCTGCACCTGGCCCCTTCCCCGACCAGAGCTCGCTACCGAGCCGTCCGAACCGCCCGAGGTGGAGCCAGGTCTGGGAGAAAAGGTACACACGGAGGGGCGCTCAGAGCCTATCCTATTGCCCTCCCGGCTCCCAGAGCCGGCAGGGGGCCCCCAGCCCGGGATCCTGGGGGCCGTAACAGGTCCTCGGAAGGGAGGCTCCCGCCGGAATGCCTGGGGAAATCAGTCATATGCAGAACTCATCAGCCAGGCCATTGAAAGCGCCCCGGACAAGCGACTGACACTCGCCCAGATCTATGAGTGGATGGTCCGTACTGTGCCCTACTTCAAGGACAAGGGTGACAGCAACAGCTCAGCAGGATGGAAGGTAACTATGACCCCCATACCTCCTTCCCAACACCATCTCCCCCTGGTCCCCTGGCCTCCCTTACTTCTTTACTCTGGAGCCCCTTTTGCTGCCCCACCCTCACCCCTTTGGGAAGCCCGGAGATCCACCTTCAGTCTTCAGTTAGACAACATTTACTTAGTACGTAGTATATGCCACACTCAGTGTTTGATGCTGGAGGATCACAGATGAATAAGACACTGTCCCTGCCTTGGAGAAAATCGAATTCTCTGCTCGCTGCTCAACACTCCCGGCACTTTGGCTTGGGCTGCCCCAAACACTTATTCCCACAGAGAAGTCTTTATCCTATGTACAGCAGGAACTGTGTGGATTCCCCACACGAACCTAGCCTTCCTCCTTCCCCTACCTCCCACCCCAACACCTTTTCTCCCATTCCTGTGGGATTACTTGGATTCCCTGCTTGCCTTCTTGTACCTCGGTGTAGAAGTACTGTTCTAGGACCGCTCTACCGAAAAGAAGAGAGTGGGGTGCCACAGGGTCAAAACAGTGATATTCATGGGGAAAGGTAGCCGATCTTATTATGCACTAAGAAGAAAAGGAGCTTTGAGCTGCTGTCTGGCTCAGTTTACCCTATAATGCCAAGAAACTCTCCCTTGTATGGAGCTATTCAAGTTTTTTTGGGGGGGAAGTCTTCATTTACTGTTGAGGTATGTTAGTCATGAAAAAGGAGGTAGGCTCCAGCTTTAGAGCACAAGGTTGGGAGTTCCCTTGGACTTCCATGAAGAAACTGTGAGGAAAGATCTTGCAGGATACTCTGAAAAACTTGCCCTGAGAAGTACAGGGCTCTAATCACAAAACTGGGGAGCTTCAACCCCTATTGACATCTCATACCTCCGTAGGTGATGAGGTCAGCATATAACGAAGTCCAGAGGGTTGAAGGAGCAGAGGGTCTTCTCTTAGATATAGGAGATTGAGGGATCAGATCTGTGGTATTCCTAGGGGCTGGGCAGAACAGAGGACGGGACAGCTGACTGAGACCCTTGGCACTATTTCTGGGTAGACTGCCACACCACAGTCTCAGCTCATAAAGAGCTCCCCTCCTTGGACTCAGCCTCCACAGCTGTTTTTCTTTTCCCTTGGGTTCATTTTCCAGGGTAGAAGAAATAACCACAAGTTGTTAGTTATACTGTGAGAGTATGGTCCCTCCTTATAATTTACATTTATATGGGGCTTTATAGTTGACAAAGTAGTTTTTAAATTTTTTGTTTTATTAATCTTCACAGCTATTCTGAGATTCCACATTTTACATATTAGGAAACTAGGTACAGAAAGGTTAGGAAACTCACCTAATAGCAGCAGAATGAGGACTTGAACTCAGATCTAACTATAAATCATATTTTCCAAGAGCATGGCCCCCTCTCATTGGAATGATGACAAAACCAAATCAGGCTGAGCCTGGGACATCCAAGGCCTCCCTAACCTCTCTGAGGGGGAAGTCTCACACCTGAACTGGCTTCCCTGATGATGTGCCAAGGTTACTCCCACCCCACCAGGGGGCGGCACTCACTTAGAACAAGAAAGCTAGGTTAGGTGGCTTGGGGAGCAATTAGTGGCACCCCCCCTTTCCAACACATAGGAGTTAAAGGTTTCTAGGGAACTGACCTCTCCAGTTAAAAGGCTGTACCACTTGCTAGTTCAAGACCTAAAGAAGAGGAGACAAATGGGCTACTAAGTGGTGAGGAGGGGAATTGGCCTCCTCAGTAGACCCGGAGTCAGAGGATGAAAAGGGAGGGAATCATGGTGCCAGAAGTCACTGTGATCCTCAGTTACTACGAGCCCAGGCTAGATGGACAAGTGCAACTCCATGAAGGAGCTAGAAACATCAGCACAGCCAGAATAGTTGGAGTGCCATTACCATAGGGTCCCAGGGACACAAGGAGTTCTTTGGCTAAAGAGCCCTGGCTGGAACAAGAAGCTGCTCAAGCATCAGTCCCCAGGCAAAGGGTCTTATCTTGGAGCACCAGTCAGAGAAACACAAATGGTTTCTGACTGTAACCTCAGCCTTCTAGTTCCTTCAAGCCTTTATGGGCGCCTCCAGAGTTTCTAAAGAGCTCCATGTGGGAGGTCAAATGCCCCCAAGGTTAGAGAGTTTATGCACAAATTCCTGAGAAGTGGGGGAAAGGGGCTAGGAAGGAGGTAGGGAAAAGAAGGCAGGTTCCCAGAGAGAGAAAAAAATCAAAACCATGGTGTAACTAGCCTGTGGCATCCAGTAAAAATACTGAACTGGGGGCTCAAAAGCTGCCAATCTCCGCTCCCTGGGCTGCTGGAAAAAAGAAACGTATCCCTAATAGAATGTCACCAGTGAGGGAGGAAGGGAAAACACATAGCTTCCAATACCCATGGCACTCAAGAGCTAGCAGAGCCTCAAGGGGACCTCACCATCGTCACCCGGGGGCCATCTACCAATCAGGCAACAAATATTGATTAGGTACTGTGAGCTTGAGTGTATATTGAGTCTGTGCTATGAACTTGGCACTCTGAGAGGGCACTGTTGGGGGCCATGGGACCGGATGACATTATCTGTGACCTTGGCACTTACACTTGATGAGACAAATTGCATGAAACCATAAACAACACAATATAGATTGGGGTAAAATGGTGTGGAACAGATTGAAAATACTGTACAAGAAATTTGGCTGCCAAAGTCAAGTGACCACTTTTATAAAAGAGGCGGAACTCAAGCTTGGCCAACTAGTAGAATTTAGAGACAGGAGATCTTTCCTAGGAAAGGGAGGGAGAGGGGGTATTGCGCCTTGTGTATTTGAGGCACAGTGAGAAGCCTGGACTGAATGTAGTTGAGGGTGTGCGTCATGGATTGGGAGAAATAAGGCTGGGATTGAGAAAAAAAGGAATCTCGAAATCCTATAGAGCGCTGGATGGCCCAAATGCTCTGTGGGGAATGGGGCACCAGCTGTGCTGGGATTCCAGCCCTTCAGCCTATTCAGAGAGCTGGCTCAGGGCAGGGTGAGTCAGTGCTGGCCTGGTGTTACACCACTGTCCTGTAAACTCCACCCAAACCTGCACTCAAGGAAAGGGGTGGAATGTCCTTTCCCACCTGAACCTAGTTCTTGCTGGGCCAGGAGCACACCTCCCCGACGCCCACCGGAACCAGACGCCCTCCCTCCCCCGAGACTCGGGAGGAGCACGGTGCCGGGAGCTTTTCCAGGGTGGGCACCGTGCCCTCTGTAGTAGGTTGTTATCACGTTGTCTCCCTGGCCCCTGTGCAGAGAAGTCTGGAGCAGAGGCCGAACAGCTTGTCTTGGGGTAGGAACTGTGTGTGGTCTCCCCCCCCTCACACCCCACTCCCATCCCCACCCCCAGCCCT
>VBSM01000937.1:303285-317973 GCA_008086735.1 Cheirogaleus medius | reverse complement strand
CCTTGTGTGGGGCTTTGTCCATAGTGGGTGCACAATAAATTCCCCTGAGTCTGAGTATCATACCAAAGGTCAGACACGCAGGGGCCGCCCAGTCTGCAGAGTGCTCTGACTCAAGCGTATATTCTGAGAGAGCTTTTGCACTTCGGTATCGGCTCTCCAGGAGAGGAGAGCAGTTTGCTTGCGAAAACAAAGAAGGTGCTCAGAAACACGCAGCCACCTTCCTTTTCTATTCCCTCCTAGCCAACCCTGCTGCTCTCCCTTAGGAGGCCCCTTGGCTAAGTCCCATCCAAGGCTCATTTGCATTGTCCAGGCTTGCCCCTCTGGCCTCAGAGAGGAATGTAGCCAATGAGCAGGAAAGAGGCAGCATGCTTTCTGTCCCTGCCGGGGTGAAGAGTAAGTGGAGACACAAATCCTACTCCCTCCCCAGCTTCTGCTTCCAGCTCCTCTCCTTCATCCTCATCATAAAACATTTCTGAGGCATTTTTCGGTTCAAGACTCTGTCCTCATTAGTTTACACACAGTCCTTGCCCTGACAATCAGAGACAACGAGGGCTGAGTGATACCGAAAATGCAGAAAGCACATACACGCAGGGTGGGGAAAAAGTGGGCTAATGTGTAAAATATGTAATCCAAAAATGTTCCCACCAGCCACACATCTGGGGACCTGTGCAATTTGGGGGTAAAGAATCAGAATAAATGCATGTAATTGTGGTGAAAAGTGCGGATGAGAGATTGTGAGCATTTTAGATCTATTTAGGCAGATTGAGACCAGCAAAGCTATCGGCTCTCAACTGCAAAGGATTCTTTGAGGAGGTGGGATTTCAGAAATAGCTGAGTGACAGAACCAAATGACCATAAAGTATAATATTTGCATCCTCAGGTGGGAATGGAATTAGCAGATGGAATAGACTTTGATCAGGAAACTGAATAACCAGTGATTGTTATTTCTTCTTCTCCTCCTCCCCTCTCAATGTACTTTTTTTTGAGTGCCAATTCTGTCCTAGATACTGGAAACATAAAAATAATGATAGAAAATATTCAGGATGATAGCGAACTTTTTTTTAAAAAAAAGAATAATGGTAGAAAATAGTTTTTGAGTATTTACTATGTGCCAGGTATTCTGTTACACACATTGTCTTATTTAAATCTCACAGTGACCTTACTATGTAGGTATCATTATCACACCCATTTTGCAGATGAGCCAGTCAATTGTGGTTCTAAAGATGAGGTGACTTGCCCCAAGATCACACAACTCGGTGTGAGTGAAAGAGGTGAGATTCGAACCTAGACAGTTAGTCTGGAGCCCATGAATTGAATCAGTAAGTTCTACCTAATTGGCCGGGCGCGGTGGCTCACGCCTGTAATCCTAGCCCTCTGGGAGGCCGAGGCGGGTGGATAGCTCAAGGACAGAAGTTCGAAACCAGCCTGAGCAAGAGCGAGACCCCATCTCTACTAAAAATAGAAAGAAATTAATTGGCCAACTAAAAATATATAGAAAAAATTAGCCGGGCATGGTAGCCCATGCCTGTAGTCCCAGCTACTCGGGAGGCTGAGGCAGAAGGATTGCTTGAGCCCAGGAGTTGGAGGTTGCTGTGAGCTAGGCTGACGCCACGGCACTCTAGCCCGGGTAACAGAGTCAGACTCTGTCTCAAAAAAAAAAAACAAGTTCTACCTAATCTCCTAGGTGGACAGTAATAGAAATGGTGACTCCTTTGGTGGCAGGGGAAGCTAGAATAGGGAGGGTCAGAACTTTGAGAACAGATGGGCCAGGGTAAAGCAGAAGATTCCAGAAGTAGCAGGAGAGCCTGAGCCAGCTATTCAGACAGGCAGGTAGAGCGAGCATCTGGGTAACCAGGATGCGGCAGAAGCTAGGAGGAAGCCCAGACAGGCAGGTGGTTGGCAGCCAGAGTGTCTGGCAGCCAGTGACAGAGGCCCTGCCATGGGGCCTGGGCTTCCAGAGCAGGATGCCAGGTGTCAAAAGGTCTGGCAAGAGCTAAACGAAGCACTCTTCCTGTGAAGACTAAGGTGCCAAACATGGCACAGAGGTAGGACTCAGGAGCTAGGGGCACCAGACTAGGGGCTTAAGGCAGGGACTTTTATGCCACAAAGTAGGAAACGGGCCAGTTATGAGAGCTAGGGACCAACTCCACTCTTTCACCCTTCCATCTATTTTTTCAACAACAATTTTTGAGCTCTTGCCATGTTCCAAGTGCTATGCTACGCTCTGAGGTAACACACAGTCCGGTAGGGGAGCCAGACCTGTAAAACAGGTATCTACAATACTCTGTGATAAGTTCTATATTAGAGGCACAAACAGACTGTGTGGGGGTGGGGGTGGGGAATGCTAACTTTTCTTGAGAGAGTTCAAAAAGAATGTCAACTCTGAGCTGGGTCTTTAAAGAAGAGGAGAAATTTCCCAGGCTCAGAGTAGTGGGGAAGGTTCCAGGCGAGGGAATAACATGGGCCAAGGCCCAAAGTTTGTTTTTTTGTTTATTTTTTGTTGAGACAGAGTCTCACCCTGGCATCAGCCTAGCTCACAGCAACCTCAAACTCCTGGGCTCAAGTGATCCTTCTGCCTCAGCCTCCCGAGTAGCTGGGACTACAGGCATGCGCCACCATGCCCGGCTAATTTTTTTCTATATATTTTTAGTTGGCCAATTAATTTCTTTCTATCTTTAGTAGAGACAGGATCTCGGTCTTGCTCAGGCTGGTTTTGAACTCCTGACCTTGAGCGATCCTCCCACCTCGGCCTCCCAGAGTGCTAGGATTACAGGCGTGAGCCACCACTCCCTGCCAAGGCCCAAAGTTTTGAAAGACTAGGGCACATTTGGGGAACAGTAAGCAATTCATACAGGACTATACACCATATGGTAGGGAGAGGTGGGGAACATGAGTCTCAAGAAGACCCAAGGCCAGATTATAAAGGCTGTTGTGGGTGCTGCTGAAGTTCCTGAATGTTCTCCCATAGGTAAGGGGGAGCCCGTCGTGGTCTTCATGCCGGCCAGTGACTGGACTGCACTGGGGTGTTCTGGGAAGACCACATAGGAAACTGGACCCACATGCACTGAAGGCAGGCGGATCACTCAGGAGGTTATTGCAATTGTGTAAGCAAAGGGTGATGGGAGCTTGAACATACTGACAGAGAGGATTAGTTCAGGAAAACATTTCTGAGGGAGAATTGACAAAACTGAGTGCTTGATGTGGTCAGTGAGGGGGACCGAGGTGTCATAAACAACTCAGAAGATTTCTTGCTTGAGAAACTGGGTCTATGGTGACATCGTTCACATAAAGATTGGGAATCTAGGATGGGGAACAGGTGTTTGGGGAGGAGTTTGCTTTGGGAGCTGTTGAGTTAGAGACACCCAGTGGCGTGCTGGAAGATGGTTAACTACTAGCTCCAGGTGGCGAGGGAGCCTTGATTTAGAACTTTCTATGGTGTGAATGCTCCCACCATGGCCAATGTCAAGCCACCAATACGATGTCAACCCCCTCGCAAAATTCCTGAAAATTTAATAATTGGTCTCAGACACCCATGGAAAGGACCATGCCAGGTGGGAGCACAGGCTTCTGATGGCATTATTTATTATAACTTTGAGACCATACCACTGGACTAAGTCAGGATTTCCAGAACTTCAGCAGAGAAGCTGACAGGTTCATAAAACTGCTAACCCAAGATCAAGCAGAGCAAGTATTAATTACATGGGACTGAATGAACCAATGAAGGATTGTTATGGTTTTTGTTTAGAATATTGCTGCTGAATTTAAGGAACCCCTTTCTCTTTTCCATTCAGTTATATATTTGTAACAACTAGTAGATTATACTATTTATAAGCAGAAATGTAACATTTATCTTTTCTCCCTGCCTCATCCCTTCAGAATCTGGAAACTCTTATTGAGTATTCTTATTTTCATGGTAATATAATTATTTGCATAAGTTCAATAAGAATCAATCTTCCTTATAATAGGACATAATCAGAAACATTTGTTCTATAACGAGACTTTGACTAGAATGTCATGTTTGAGGATTATATACAAAGAATCAGATATGACCAGACAGTTTTTTGTTTTTTAGACAGAGTCTCACTCTATTGCCCGGGCTAGAGTGCCGTGGCGTCAGCCTAGTTCACAGCAACCTAAAACTCCTGGGCTCAAGCGATCCTCCTGCCTCAGCCTCCTGAGTAGCTGGGGCTACAGGCATGCGCCACCATGCCCAGCTCATTTTTTCTATATGTTTTTAGTTGGCCAATTAATTTCTTTCTATTTTTAGTAGAGATGGGGTCTCATCCTTGCTCAGGCTGGTTTCGAACTCCTGACCGTGAGCGATCCTCCCGCCTCGGCCTCCCAGAGAGCTAGGATTACAGGCGTGAGCCACCGCGACCAGCCTGACCAGACAGTTTTCAAGCAACTAAGGTTGGCTTTATGGATCAAATGCTTACGAAGCCCTCTTGAGAAAAGCTGCCTGGTACCTGGCTTACAGGATTCCCAGCCTTACAGGTAAGTAAGAAAGTCACTTCCTGGCAGGCCCAGGAACCTTAGGATATTTGGAGACCTTAAGAAGAGAGGAATTCACACAAATCTATAGGTACTGCAGGTGAAATCTGGTGGCAAGTTCTTGGCTTGGTTTCCTAGCCTCCAGAAGGCTTTTAAAAATCTAATCTGAGATTCCTTATGGAAAGTTCCAGCGAAGCAACCTGAAAAAGGCCCATGTGGCTAAATACCATTCTGGCTGTGCTTATGTAAACAATCAAGCCAAATCTAAGGAGACCCAACTCATTTTGTAAAAAGAATAACCTTACTTTGGTTATCTTTGATAAAAAAGAGAGGTGACTGTAGAAAGAAATTTTATGTTTCCATAGAAAACTATAGGATACCCTTGCGGGTTATTAGATTCTAGTCCTGTTCATTGTCTTTGAACTATTTTTCACTTCTTGACAAAATACATTTTACTTTCTACTTTGTTATCTATCTGTAAATTGGACTGGATCCTGCTGTCTAGCACATTTTGTCCATCCTTACCAAATTCTCAATTCTTCTAGTTTCCTTCAATATCTAGCTACAACTCTCCAAATTGATGTTTCCAATTTTTCTCTCACCCTCCTGACTTGGTGCCACTGAGAACAAAAACCTGACTGCCGGCCGGGCGCGGTGGCTCACGCCTGTAATCCTAGCACTCTGGGAGGCCGAGGCAGGCGGATCGCTCAAGGTCAGGAGTTCAAAACCAGCCTGAGCAAGAGCAAGACCCCGTCTCTACTAAAAATAGAAAGAAATTAATTGGCCAACTAAAAATATATAGAAAAAATTAGCCGGGCATGGTGGCACATGCCTGTAGTCCCAGCTACTCGGGAGGCTGAGGCAGTAGGATCGCTTGAGCCCAGGAGTTTGAGGTTGCTGTGAGCTAGGCTGACGCCACGGCACTCTAGCCAGGGCAACAGAGTGAGACTCTCTCTCAAAAAAAAAAAAAAAAAAACCTGACTGCCCAGACCCTTTTGGGGTTCTAGATTGTCTTGTAGCTGACCTTCCGCCACCTGCCAGGATCTAAAGAAGCTCTGCAAGCCAAAGCAGAGATTGATATAAACCTTCAAAAGAGTCATCACCACAACAAATCAGGTGTGGACAACCTTTGTGCCTATTGCCATGTGGGCCACTCAGGAAGTTCACCAGAACATCTGCATCTTCCAGGAAATAACCACGAGAACTGCAAACCAGAGAATTCCTTGGGTTGCCACTGTTGCCCTAACTCTACCGTCTAAAGATGCCTCAAGCCCAATGTATAGAAATCTACTCAACTCGTTGCCCTCTGGACTCAGAAACTGAGTGTATGGTCTGTTCCAACCACCAATCTTTGTTTTTCTTTTGTTTTTATAGAAATCCCCCTCATTAAATACCTGACCGCACACACCATCAAGCAAATATCCTCTACTACCAAATCTCAACACATGGTTTAGCTGGTCCTTAATCAACAAAAGGCAACCAAATGAGAAATGGACTTAAATTATTCAGAGGAAAGAAGAATGTCTCTTCTAGTCAATTTTTTCTTTAAATTGCCTTGTCAGGTCCTCTTGTCAGGTTTTTGAACAGGAGGAAGAATTGACAAAGACTCTCTCCTTGACCAAACTTTAGTTAGGCTCCTCTGAGCCCTCTTTTTGACTAGACCTCAACTCTGGTCTTTGTCCTGTCTTTGGCCTGCCCAGCCCAGTCTTAGCAGAGAACCCTGCTAAGCCATCCCCTTACTCTGGATGTCTGACCACCCTTGACATCTGATCAAGTTCTTCATCCCCATCTTTGATGTCTAACTCCTTGGCCTGCTTTTAGCAAGATTGTCAGATCAGTTTAGCAAGAATCTCCCTACTCTTGATGTCTCCTCTTAGTAATTGTCCATTCACTGACCCCCTCACCCTGCTGCTTGGCTGTAAATCTCCCCTTGTCCTTGTTGTATTTGGAGTTCAGCCCGATCTCTCTCCCCTATTGCAATAGTCTTAAGTACAGTCTTCCTTACTATTAAAAAAATTAACAAGCCAGGCATCATGGCACATGCCTGTGATCCCAGATACTCAGAAGGCTGAGGCAAGAGGCTCCCTTGAGTCCAGGAGTTTAAGACCAGCCTGGGCAACACAGCAAGACCCTTGTCTCAAAAAAATCAACACTTGGCTGTCGGTACAAGCTGACTTCAGCATACCGGCAGAGGTGCCTGAGGAACATCCAGGAGATATTTAGAAGGCCATAGAAAACACAGGTCTAGAGCTAGCAAGGTCAGGGCTGTTCTGCCCTCCCCTTCATCCTTACCCTGCTCCAGCTATTCCTGAAGAGCCTGCCCATGAACCTGCCCTCTTGGGATAGGCTCTCTCGGCTCTCTTCTAGAGTCCAGCAGGTTAGGATCAGGAATCTACCCCCCCACAAACCAACTGGATTGTGATTTAATCTTTTTTTGCAATTCAATGCAAGATGTCTTGCTAAACTCTCCTAAGACACAGTTTAGCTCAGTTTTCACCTGAATATTCTGGCAATATTTCCCAAACTTTAGTCATTCAAGTATCACTTTCATAATTTTTTCTGTATTCATATGACTGCTTATACTATTATTTACTTAAAATTTTTTTCTTTAAATTGCCTTTAAATGAACTCCTCACCCCTTTTTGTAATTTTGCTTCTTCCCAAGCAATAATAGTTAAACTCACCCTAAAAAATCCATGAGGAGGATCGCTTGAGGCCAAGAGTCCAAGGTTACAGTGAGCTATGATTGCACTACTGCACACCAGCCTGGGTGACAGAGCAAAACCTTGTCTCTCTAAAAAAAAAAAAAATCCATGAGGAATATGTCACACTACAGACCAACATTCTTTCTCTCAAGAAATTCAACACAGTCAGCTTGAGATAGATTTCTGTTTCTTGCATTGACCCCCTGACGAACTTGAAGGCATGCAGTTAGAAGCCACATTGTTGAAAATTCTATAAATTCAAATCCCACTTGGTGTCATTAGATTCCCATGGGCCTGGAGATGAACTAAGAGAAAGCAGCAGATCCACATTGCCTATGATATCTCACTACAGGAAACGTGTGTATTGATTGGAAGTAGTGATGGAGCTAGGGGGTGGGGGAAGGATCTGGATTATTTAAATATTTCTCTCTCTCTCTCAAATTTTTTTTTTTTTTGAGACAGAGTCTCACTCTGTTACCCAGGCTAGAGTGCCGTGGTGTCAGCCTAGCTCACAGCAACCTCAAACTCCTAGGCTCAAGCGATCCTCCTGCCTCAGCCTCCCAAGTAGCTGGGACTACAGGCATGCGCCACCATGCCCGGCTAATTTTTTCTATATATTTTTAGTTGTCTGATTAATTTCTTTCTATTTTTGGTAGAGACGGGGTCTCGCTCTCGCTCAGGTTGGTCTCGAACTCCTGAGCTCAAACGATCCTCCCGCCTCGGCCTCCCAGAGTGCTAGGATTACAGGCTCTCTCAAATTTTTTGTTGAGTTCATTCATCTCAGTTTAACGTGCTTATGATGGACATCACTATACCCACAAATGGCCACCATCTGATATACTCACAGGACTGCCTGGCATCTTTGCCCTTCACCACAGAACAGAGTATAAATGAATTAAAAATCCCTTCAGATATGAAGCGAAGACTCCTGAAGATCCACTGACCTCACACAGACTCCAGAAGAAGAGCAGGGAAGTCTGTGGATAAATGGAGGTTCACACTGGGAACAGCAGGAATGGGCTGGAGAGGTGGAGCTGAGAAGGAACCAGCAAAAGCTAAAATAGAGCTATAGGAGTCATCAACATACAGGTGGGACTTGAAATCAATACTCAAGTAAATCTCTCAGTAAGAATGTTGGAATAAGGAGACAACGAGGATAGAATTCTGGGGAACATCTACAGAGGAGCCAGAGAAGGACAGTAAGAAGGAAAATTGTACCAATGACATCGTGGGAGCCAAAGGAGGAGACATTTTCTAGAAGTGAGATTTGTTCATAGCATCAAATACTACAAAAAAGTTCTCTCTGAAGCATATTTGTTGGCTTTTCCCATATGGGAGTCACTTATGAGCATAGTTAAAGCACTTTTAATGGATAATGGGGGCAGAGGCCAGATTGCAGTGGATTGAATTATGACAGGGAGCAAGGAAGTGAAGATAGTGAGTGTGGACTAGTTTTTCTGAAAATCAGATTCTGGGCATTTCTTTTAAAAGTAGCAATATCAACTACCTTATGTTAGATAACAGATGTACAGAAGGTGAATGTTAAAATTTCTTTCCATTCCAGCAAACATTGATTGGGTGCCTTGGCTGTGGAGGGTATGAAAAGGAACAGGATGTGATCACCGTCTCCAAGGTGCATACAAGGTAGTAGGAGACAGACATCGAGGTCCAGGAGCACAAAGGAAGTAGCATAATTTCTATCAGAAGAAGGGGCTGGGAATCTGAGACGTCTTCACAGAGAAAATGACATTAGAGCTGGGATTTGAAAGATGAGTAGAAGTTCTGGTGAAGGGTGGGGAGGGCATTCCAAGTAGAAGGACACATGAACAAAGGCATGGAGATGTCAATGTGTCTGTCATGTTTGGGGATGACTAACAGTTGAGTGCAGCTAAAATGCAAGCTGCTAGGGCCGAGGCTGTGAAGGAGGTCTTTCAGCCATGTCAAGGAGTCTGGGCCAGGCGCAGTGGCTCACGCCTGTAATCCTAGCACTCTGGGAGGCCGAGGCGGGCGAATCACTCAAGGTCAGGAGTTCGAAACCAGCCTGAGCAAGAGTGAGACCCCGTCTCTACTAAAAAATAGAAAGAAATTAATTGACCAACTAAAATATATAGAAAAAATGAGCCGGGCATGGTGGTGCATGCCTGTAGTCCCAGCTACTCGGGTGGCTGAGGCAGGAGGGTTGCTCGAGCCCAGGAGATGGAGGTTGCTGTGAGCGAGGCTGACGCCACGGCACTCTAGCCCGGGCAACAGAGTAAGACTCTGTCAAAAAAAAAAAAAAAAAAAAAAAAGGAGTCTGGACTATATTCTATAATGGAAATAATGGGAAGCCTTCAGAGTTTTTTGTCCTTTTATTTTTTTTAAGCCAAATTGGTCACATGTCCAGAATTGGAAGGGTAAAACTGCAAGTGGGGAGACCATCTGAGAGACTTCCATAATCGTCTGAGCAGGAGGGGATGAGGGCCTGTTCTAAACCAGTGGCAAGATGTTGAGGGAGAGCGAAATAGAAATAGAGAAGTAAGGGAGGTGAGCTGATTCAGGAAATAAAGATAACGACTTGATTTTAGATCAATCATAGTGAAATTATTAAGTTCCTGGCTCTGGAATCAGGAAGAGCCCTGGCTCGGCAACATCCCAGCTATGTGGCTTTAGACACGTTATTTAACACCTCTGAACCTCAGCTTCTTCATCTACAAAATGAGAATAATAAAATATGTACATCGTAGGATTGTTATGAGATGGAAAGGAGATGACATATGTGATATGCTCAGCACAGGACCCCTGACAGAGTAAGTACTCGATAAGTGTCAGCTATTATTAATTTTACTGCAAGCTGCATTTCAGTGACTGGTGGAAATGTCCAATAGATGATTGGAAATGTGAATTGAAGTGCGAAAATAAGGCATGACCTAGAGATTTCTGATTCACCTTGTAGAGATAACAGTTGATCTAGGGGAGTGGCTGAGCCTCCGAATTTTGCAGAATGCTCACATTTAGAGGTGGTAGGAAAAAGGGTACAGAAATTAGTGGCACAAGAGGGAGGGAGAGGTTCTTACCTTGGAGGGGATCTTTAAATTGCTAAATCAGTGGTTTCACCTGAGTCCTCAGTCTCTGAAACCTCTGCAGCATTGGATGCAAGTGACCTCTTAAAGCCTTCTTTTAGAAACTCTCTTCTTCAGTTTCCATGGTGTTCTGTTGTCTTCGATCTTCTCTGATTATGCATAGATGTCATAGCTGGGAGCCTTATAGAGCTTACTTACTCCAACCCCCTCATTCCACACATGACGCGACTAAAGAGCCAAAAAATGGAAGTGGTGCTTACTCAAGGTTGACAGCCAGTTGTTCCTTGCTTGTCTTTCCCCCTTTCCTCGCTTCCCATGCTTCTTTGCTCTTTGCTCTCCTATACTCACTTCCTCTTTCTATAAGCTCATCTGTCTGCATGGCTTCAAGTATTGTTTTTTTGGCTTTTGATTGCCAAATTGAAATCTCCTGCCCTTGCCTGTCTTCAGCCCTGCTAAGTCACCCTTCCTACGTCAGCTAGATGTTCCACTAACCCCTCACACTCAACGTGTCTGAACATCGTCTTTCCCCATATGGCTGGCTTCCCTCTGTGACTCCACTGTCCTATTAATGGCACCTCCATTCTCCTCATCAGCTAATCCTTTACCAAGCCTGGTCAATTAGTCCTATATAAATGTCCATGTGGCACAGTGGTTAAGCACATTCGAGCTGTAGGAAACCTTAAAGATACTATTTCTCCAAGCTTCATCTTTTTCAGAAGAGAAAATGGAGTCCCTGGAAGGTAAAGTCACACAGCCTGAACATGGAAGTCAAGACTGGAACCCAACTCTGGGAGGACAAGGCGGGAGGATCGCTCAAGATCAGGAGTTCAAGACCAGCCTGAGCTAGAACGAGACCCCATCTCTATTAAAAATAGAAATTATCTGGACAACTAAAAATATATATAGAAGAAATTAGCTGGGCATGGTGGCGCATGCCTGTAGTCCCAGCTACTCAGGAGGCTGAGGCAGGAGGATCGCTTGAGCCCATGAGATTGAGGTTGCTGTGAGCTAGGCTGACGCCACGGCACTCTAGCCCCGGCAACAGAGTGAGACTCTGTCTCAAAAAAAAAAAAAAAAAAGAAAGAAAGAAAAGAAAAAAAAAAAGAAAAGGACTGGAATCCAGAGATACTGGAGCCATAGGCTAATGGAGTTTGTACCATACCATATTGCCTCTTGCAATCTTATTAGATCTGTCACTTCTTTTTCATCGCTACTGTCACCTCCCTAGATCAAATCTTTATAACTTCATGCTTGGATTGTTGGCACAGCCTCCTGCCTACCCTTGCAACCTCTAGTCTACCCAATTCCCGGTTCATCCTGCCAAATTAATCTCCCTAAAGCATCATTTCCATCTTGTCATTCCCCTCGTTGAAAAGCTTTTAGTGATTCTTCATTGCCTACAAAATAAAATTCAAATTTCCAAGCCAGGCATGAAAACGCCTCCCAAATCTGGTGGAGTTCCCATACCACCCTTTTATACGTTTATACCCTATGGCCCAGCCCTGCCCAATACTCTGTGTTCCCTGAAAAGCTCAGCGCTTTCAAGCCTTGTCGCCTTTTTATATACTGTTCTCGCAGCTTTAAGTGTTCCTTCTTTGATTTTCCTCCTGTCCAATTCTTACTCATCTTCCAAAGCCCAACTCAAATGTCCTAAGGCATGAAGACTTTTCAGATTCCCCTGATCAGAATGAATCTCTATGATAATATATGTGACAGGACTTGCCGTCATGGTGAGGTGTTCAGTAAACGTGAGTTCCCATCCCCCTTCCTTTGATCACCTACATCCCCACAACATATTGCTAACACCTCTGTTTAACTTTTTTTTTTTTTTTTTTTTTTTTTGAGACAGAGTCTCACTGTGTTGCCCAGGCTAGAGTGAGTGCCGTGGCGTCAGCCTAGCTCACAGCAACCTCAAACTCCTGGGCTCAAGCGATCCTCCTGCCTCAGCCTCCCGAGTAGCTGGGACTACAGGCATGCGCCACCATGCCTGGCTAATTTTTTCTATATATTTTTAGTTTGCCAATTAAATTCTTTCTATTTTTAGTAGAGACGGGGTCTCGCTCTTGCTCAGGCTGGTCTCGAACTCCTGACCTTGAGCGATCCTCCCGCCTCAGCCTCCCAGAGTGCTAGGATTACAGGCGTGAGCCACCGCGCCCGGCGATTAACTCTTACTTCACTTACCCTGTAGTAGAGCCAGTCAGTTGAACAACCAGTGAGACTTATTCCATTCATTTCGCATCCTCCGCAGCCCCTAACGGAGTTCCTGCCACACAACAGGTACTTAACAAATATTTATGGAAATGAAAACTGGACTGTGAAGCCAAGTCTTAAGACATCATTTCATTAGGAATTCAGCAAAACCAACTCCTGTTGCTGAGCATGGAGTGACACGTTGAGAGAAATCTGGGAAACCTTGCTGGCGAATCTCCAACAATGTCCTTTAGAGCAGCCTCGGTAACTTTCATCCTGACAGTTTGCTTGCGGGTAATGAGGCAGGAAGGGTGACAGCTCAGATAAGGGTCTTGTCCACACATTCTTTAAAATAAGCTGAGGTCAATGCAGGCCCATGACCCCCAGCCACGGGGTTACGAGTAGCTGAAGAGAAGAGTGACTGGTGCTGAAGAGTGAGGCGGTGGTAGCTACTACGATCCAGAAATTAATCTTTCCCTGGAAAGGGATTCTTGATTGAGCTCCCTGGATCATTTCCCTTGGAAGAGTGGATAGCTGTGATGGGCGATGCAGGCCAAGTAGAGTTGGCATGTGTGAGACACCTTTGTGGCCTCTCGGTAGTGGGGTCTGTTCCAGGCCATTCTGGACACAGCTTTTAGCTAAGACTGCTGTGCAGATCATTCCAATTCTGGAATTGCTGCCTGGGATAGGGCCAAGATAAAAAAAAAAGATGACTGGATTCTCATGCTGACAGCTAAGGGACGGCTTGAAGGCCTCAAGTCGTTTCTTGGCTGGCCACCCCCGTTCATTCATTCAATCATCATCAGTCTTATCCTAAACACCTACTATGTGCCGGGCATGTAGGTGATGATACAGAGATGAATGGTTCTTGCCCTTAAAAAGTAAGTTGTCTAATGGAGGAGACACACAAGTAAACAGACAATACCGTGGACGGTGAGAAGTGCTATCATAGAGATATACAGGCCGGAAGAGAAGAGAGAGAGAGAAAGTGAAGAGAATAAAACCTCAGCTCGAGGCCGGGCGCGGTGGCTCACGCCTGTAATCCTAGCATTCTGGGAGGCCGAGGCGGGAGGATCGTTTGAGCTCAGGGGTTCAAGACCAGCCTGAGCAAGAGTGAGACCCCGTCTCTACTAAAAATAGAAAGAAATTAATTGGCCAACTAAAAATGTATAGAAAAAATTAGCCGGGCACGGTGGCACATGCCTGTAGTCCCAGCTACTCGGGAGGCTGAGGCAGGAGGATCGCTTAAGCCCAGGAGTTTGAGGTTGCTGTGAGCTAGGCGGATGCCACAGCGCTCTAGCCCGGGCAACAGAGTGAGACTCTGTCTAAAGAAAAAAGAAAAAAACCCTAAGCTTCAAATGACAGGAAAATGGAAGGCATGGAAGACCACAGCTCGTGCATGGTACACCTTAGTGAAAAGAAAGAAACAGTGTGATAAAGAAAAAGAGTTTAGCGATTGGGATGGTGAATACTTAACAGCTTTGGAGATGACAGCTGAACCATACAATAGAATATATAAATGGCAATTTTGTAAGTCGGGGTTTGTTAATTTTGACAAACCTTATATTATGAATTAATTGATTGTCAAGATATTGCCCTTACTTCGAGTTAATAAAAGAGTAAAAAGAAAAAGAAACAAAACCTAAGCTCCTGAATTTAGCACAAAAGCTCACTGACTACCCGCCACGACTCCTCAGCCTTTGCGTGTGAAGGGCAGAATATCTGAGCTGAATTTTGAAGAATGAAGAAGGGTTGGTAACGAAATGGGGAAACGGTTTTATAGGAAGATTTTATCCTAAAGGCAGTGAGGTGCTAATGAAGGATTTTAAGCAGGGGAGTGAGATGATCAGATACACATTCTAGAAAGAACACTCTTAGGAAAGTTTGGAAAACAGATTGCAAAAGGCCATGAATGGAGGTAGGGAGATAGTTAGGAAGCAGATTTACTAATCCAGTTGGAAGATTATCCGAGTCTGTACTAAGGCAACGGGGTAGAAAGAAAGAGGAGTCAAAAGATATGAGGAAGGGCCAGGCGCGGTGGCTCACGCCTGTAATCCTAGCATTCTGGGAGGCCAAGGCGGGCAGATCACTTGAGCTCAGGAGTTCAAGACTGGCCTGAGCAAGAGCGAGACCCTTGGTGGCAGTGGCGAGTGCCTGCACTTCCCAGCTACTCAGGAGGTAGTAGGATCGCTGAGGCAGGAGGATCACTTGGGCCCAGGAGTTTGAGGCTGCAGTGAGCCATG
>VBSM01000937.1:266648-277837 GCA_008086735.1 Cheirogaleus medius | reverse complement strand
ATTTCTTTCTATTTTTAGTAGAAACGAGGTCTCGCTCTTGCTCAGGCTGGTCTCGAACTTCTGACCTTGAGCGATCTGCCTGCCTCAGCCTCCCAGAGTGCTAGGATTGCAGGCATGAGCCACCGCGCCCAGCCTAGACCTAAGTCTTGATCGCCTCATCATGTTTAAAGACAGGCGCTCCTGCTCCTCTAGTCCTTGACCCTGAGTCTTCCTGCTACATGCTCCTGCCCTGGGACACTTCGTGAAGGGTGGCAGACCAAACAGCACAATACTCTGGAGATGGTGTATTGGAAGAATGGAAGAAAGTCCCTGTCCCTTACTGTTGGGGAGGAGTGTGGGCTGCCAGGTACTCAGAGACTTGTTGAGTTCTTGAACAAAAGTCAGGTAGTAAAGGTCCGTGAAAATGTTCACCATTCGGTTATTTTCCAGCAAGTACTGTGGAAGGAAAAACAGACACACATAAAGCCAGACTGTAGGTCCTAGGAGAAAGACAGTGATGCCAAAACCCCTTGAGAATTAGGAGACGATGGGAAACAGCTGCTTCATTGGGTGACCCAGAGCACTTTCCCCAGGTATACCTGCCACTCTGAGACACTGACGCCTTGCTGGAAGAGGAGGCGGCTTGGAGGAGATGTTCTTTAGAAGCCCAGACCCTGGGAATGCATGGCTGACCTCTCCCAGTGGGAACTAAACACCACCCCACCACTGTGGAGCCCAGCTCCACCCATCCCGCTCCTCCTAGAATGGGCTTAAGGATTACAAAGGGGACCCAGATGGCAATGAGGACTGCTCCTTGGCCAACATTCCTGGAATGCAGCTTTGATTTTAGAAGAGTATTCACATCTCGCATCCTATTTGGACTAGGAGATTAAAGGCAAGCTGCCTTCTTGGGGTCGAGGACAAAGTAAGGAACAGGGAGTGGGACAGGATCACTTCTGGCTGGACCCTGCCTGCTGTGTTGAGTGACAGGAAGCGAGGTGGTGTGCGAGGGGTACCTGCTGGATGCCAAGACACAGATAGTAGATACTGTCAGGTTCATATCGTTCGCCGTTGGGTCGAGTGATTTCTCGCACAAACTGGGCCAGACCGTAGTTGAGCTCAGCAGCTGAGCAGGCGAGAATATCCTCTTTGATACGCATGGGTTTGGCTGCGGTGGTATGTAGTGGAGGTGGATGGGATTAAGCAAAACTCCACATGGAGAATTTCACTTAGCTCTACCACCATTAACCCCTTCATCCCTTAGTCGTGCCTCACTTCTGAATAAACCCCCCCACCCCACAATTACAAATAGAGCCCTCCGCCTTGAACCCAGACAGCATCTCTCTTTCATCCTCAGCTCCTCCCCATCTTCACAGGCGGCCTTAAGTGATCACACCCTTATCACTCCTAGACATCTTCAGCTGAATTACAGGCCCAGCTCCTTCTTCCCCTTCCTCTCCTCTCTGCCCCACCTTCCTCCCCTGGGTACTTACGGCCAAAGCGCAGCTCATCACCCTTGCTGGTTTCTCCATTGGCATATTTTGACTGCACCCAGCACTTCCAAGCATTGACACCATATGAATAATTGAGTCCAGTACAACTAGGCTGGCTGCTCATGGAGTCCCGGGAACAGCTTTCCGAAAGCACCAGCCGCTTCTGACCCTGGAGGGAAGAAAAAGGGAGGAGGGGCAGAGGTAAGGCCAGGGGTACCATGGAAGCTAGTCAGCACAGTGTTTGCCACTAGGAGGGGGGACTGATGTAAGGACATAGCAAACTTCCAAAGCACGGAGCCCCAGGAACAGCTTTGATGATCTTGCGAAGTGGCAGGACAGCAAAGTGTGGCTATATCTTTGGAGAAAGGTGGTTAGGAAAGGTCAAACTATGGCTGCCGGCTTGGCTACGAGAACACCCTCTCCTCTTTGAGCCTCCATACTTCTTTTGTGGATATAGTAGCCCCAGTCCTTACCTTCCTCATGGTTCGGGGAAGGTCTTGTTCAGTAGACACGTCCTCAGGCCCAACCAGGCCACAATCAAAGAGGAAGTCTACGCTGGGGTTAATGTCCAAAGGATCTAATAGAAGGGAAAAAAAGAAGAAATCAATTTATTAAGATCTTGACCCTGTAGTCTTCCTACCCTGCCCCTGCTACTTGCCCACTTGACTCAAGATGAGCCTCTCAGACAGCTTCATTGGACTCAATAGGATATCTGGTACAGCAAAGCTATACCTAAGAACATGCTCAGAGGCACAAAAATACTAAACATAAACATTCGCAACAATGTGAATATAATCAACACTACTGAACCGTACACTTAAAAATGGTGAAGATGGCTGGGCACGGTGGCTCACACCTGTAATTCTAGCACTATGGGAGGCTGAGGAGGGAGGATTGCTAGAGCTCAGGAGTTTGAGATTAGCCTGAGCAAGAGCGAGACCATGTCTCTACTACAAATAGAAAAATTAGCTTGGCTCCATGGCGCACACCTGTAGTGCCAGCTACTCAGGAGGCTGAGGCAGGAGGATGACTTGAGCCCAAGAGTTTGAGGTTGTGGTGAGCTATGATGACACCACCGCACTCTACCCGGGGCGACAGAACAAGACTCAGTCTCAAAAAAAAAATAAAAAAAGGGGGAAGATGGTAAAATTTTATGTTATGTGGTTTTTACCACAATTTAAAAAAAATTTTAAACACAAAAACACAAGACCCAGGAGTGTAAAACAGTGCGCCTATCCTGCTATCTCTAGCACTACTCTCTGTGAGAACTTTCTACCCTGGAGTAACCATGAGCACTGTTTAGGGTCACGCTCAGGGACACAAGGAACACTCCTTTCCTGATGGCAAAAATGCTACTGTACCCAGTGGGCATGCTTCAAATCCTACTCACTCTTGGGGAAGTCTGCCTCCAAGTCTTGCCCAGGCTCATCCAAGACATTGGCCATCTTGACAGCCATGGCCAGGACATCATCTCGAGCTGGCCCAAACAGGTCGCAGTCCTCCAGAAGTCCTTCTGCACTCTGGTTGCTCACTAGATCTGGGAGGCAGAGAAGTTGCCTCAGTGGCTGCAGCTCCTGCAGAGCGCCCTCTCAGGCTTTGAGGGGCTGATCCCGACTACCCTCCCATTCCACCAGGCACCGAGATCACCAATCTCTACCCCCTCAGGCAGAGACAGACTGGTAGCACCCTGTCTCCCTCATCGCTACCATCCATGGCATACCACAAAGGTCAGATGAGGCCTTGTCTAACTCCTCAGCCTCTGCAATCATTTCTGCCATAGCCAGGATGTCGGCCTCCAAGGGGTTGGAAGGGATCTTCACCTTCAGCTCCTCAATGGTCTCCACAATCTTGTCTGTGCTCTCCAAGGTAGTGGGCAAGAACATGGGCACAGGCACCTGGATGCACAAATCCCAACTAAATGCCAAGAATCATGCCGGCAGACAAGAAGGACAGCTGATGAGATTAAAGGGAAGGGGTGGGTTTCACACCTGAAAGGGTGAGGAGGACCCAGCCAAGCGGGGCAGGGAAACTTACCGGGATGGGCATTGAGAAAGGCACCGGGACTTTCTGGCAGTACAGATGCATAGGCACTGGCACAAAGATGGGCACTGGGATGGGCAGCACGATCACCTGTGGCTTCCACTCTTCTGCTCACAAGAAAGGGGCCTTCTCAGAGGCCCTCCTAAACCGGTCACATCTGACCCAGGACCTGATGCTTGCTTGTCACCCCCAAAAGCTCTAACATGTGCTCAGTGTCACAAAATTGCCCTTGAACCAAAGGTTGAAAGACGGCCCTGTGATTCTTGGACAACCATATGCATGATACTTCGGCCACCTAAGAAATCCCCTTGCCCAGCTGCTGGACGTAGGGCTGGAGGCCTAGGCCTGTGGAACACAGCTGGTGGTGTCTAGGGACCCTAGCTCACCTGTCTGACTCCCTTTGGACTTCATCTCCACCTTGCAGGAGACGCCTCGATTCTGCATCAGCGGCTTACACATGGCAGCTTTGTTTTTGCGGGGTGTTGCTGGGGGCGGCGGGGGTGGAGGAGGGGTGGGGGCAGCTGCAGCTGATCGGGTCTTCACAGGGATCTGCAGAGACAAAGGAACCTTAGTGGCCTGAACTACATACAGTACCTTCCTCCAAGATTATCCTCCCCCTTGGCTTTTGCCCTGACCTTGCCCAAATTCTCATTTTGCTCTGGGGTCCTCACTGTGTTGCTGTTCTCCACTTTGGTTTGAAAGGGTGTCTGGGGCTTTGACTCAGGAGACTGACCTGTAGATCCAAACAAATGAATGCTCTCATCTGAGGAACTAGCTCTCCATTTCCCTCACCCCTGTTCCAGGAGAGCTTCATTAAGAGGTACACCAAACATAAATGGGAAGTCTGGGATTTCTCCTCCTTGCCATCCCAAGTCTAGTCTTCTCTAGGCCCCAGCAACGGTGCCCAAGAAGATTCTTTGCTCCTGGCTGCCAAGAAGAATGAAACATTACATGTTCCCCAAAACCCTACAATTTGAGACCTTCCATTTAGATGACCCCCAGGAGTTTGGTACCCCTGGAGTTGCAGACGGGCCGCAGGAACATTCTAGAAACAACAGTCTTCAGTCTCACTAATGGTAGAGCTTATGCTGACATGTCCTTGTCTCAGAAAACCAACCACAACTCCCATCCTATCCTGATAGGTACCTACTACCTAAAAATAGATCCTTTATTGAAAATCAGTAGAATCTAAGTCCAAGATGCTTTCAACAAGAGTCCCCCCTGGTACCTGCAGGGTTCAAAAGCTAAAAGAGAGCACAGTTACCAGGAGCTCTGGCCAGGGGTGAGGTGAATGCATGGAGGAAGAAGAAAGGAGCTGGGCATAGGCCAGCTCCAAAAGAGTGTGCCTCCTGCCCCAGGACTCACTGTTCAGGAGGCTCTCGGGCCCACTCTGGGTATCCAAGTTGGGTTGGTTCTGCTGGCTGTAGAAGCGCAGCAGACACTGTTGGTTGCAGAAATGACGGATCTGCCCACGCCAGTGAATGGTCTCCAGCAGCTTCCCCTGACGTTTACAGGCGTGGCACCGGGCAGCCTAAAGGTGTCAAACAGGATGGTCAGATCTGCCCCCCTAAAACGTGCTGGGCCCTTTCCCCTGGGGTCAGCCATGCTCCTCCCATTGAAGATTGGGCCAGCTTGTTGATTGACGACTGGCTCTCCTCCCTGGAGATCCGCCCACACCCTGATCTCACTACAACAGCCATGCTCCCCGCGGCCCTCTTTCCCTCCTCGCAAACGTGCCACCCCTCCTTACCTTGCAGTACCACAGCAGGTACTTGCTCTTACAGTCCTCACTGCAAAAGTCCCAGGTGCTGCCATCCAGTTGCTCGGTGACTCCACGCTGGCAGGTCTGGGAGCAGTAAGTACAAGTGATACAGCACAGGCCCAGCTTCTTAGTGAAGTCCTGTTTGTACAGCAGCACACAGCCTAGAAAGACGGGAAGAGGGAAAAAGAGACCAGAGACACACAGATACCCAAGGTCATGAAATCCAACCTTTTCGAGGTGCTACACTCGAAACCTCTCTCTAAACAGCCCTTTGTGTCCAAAACCTTAGGATAGATGGGGGTAGAACATCTTGAGCAGAAGGCCCTGCCCATGGACCACTTTCTAAGCCTCCCTCCCTTCTCAGCCATCCTTCCTGGCTGTGAGGTATAGGCCCTTCGGCCCCTTCCCCATGTCCTTACCTTCGCTGCAGAAGCTTTTCTCTACCCCACTGAATCGGAGTTTCTCATGCAGGAGTTTCTCCTGCCGACAATGTTCACACTGGGACACCACACCCCGAAGCCGCTTGAAGTCCTCACAGCAATCACGGCAGCAGAACTGGAACACCTGGTCCTGAGGTGGGGGCAGAGGGCGGGGAGGACAGAGCTGTGACATCTGGACCCAGCGGGAGCCAAGTGGAAAGACCCCTTCAGACAGAAGTCTAGTCATATAGCAAGATGTGGGTGGGGACCAGGGTCTTACCTGCCAGTCCAAGACCTCAGGCTTGCCACTGAAGAGGCTATGGCAGTAGTGACAGCTCAGGTGAATGCCCCCCTCAGGGCTTGTGCGCTGGAGGGAAGGAAGACAAGTAAGGGAGGGGCAAGATGTGTGCAGTGGTGGCAGGGAAGGGGAGTCAGGCTTGCTCTTTGCTCTGCCCAGGCCTACCTACCCCACGTCTACCCTCTCTATGTCGCCACACCCTTTTATCCCTGGTCCAGGGTCTGGAGTACCTGGAACTTGGTCCAGCAGCTGGGGCTGCAGAACTGGTAGACTGTGCGGTCAACCTTGTTGTAGTAACAGGGGTCAGAGAGGCTGCGGCGGCAGAAGCTGCAGGGTCGGGGAGGGCCTGGGGCATAGAAAGAAAGAGAAAGAGAGAGAGGGAAAGAGAAAGAAAGGAGAGAGAAAGAGAGAGAGAGGGAGGGAGGGAGGCGGAGAGGGAGAGGGGGGGAGAGAGAGAGAAAGTACACAGAAGGTGTAAGGCAGTGCAGAGATGGAACAGAAAATCCACGGGAAGATGTGGTTGGGGCTGAGGTCGGGCAGCAGGGATTACTTTAGAAGAGGGGAGTATGGGAGGTAGAAGGAAGGCCAGCAGGGGTCTCAGAGAAGAGGGCTTTGCACCTACCAGTGAGCCCTGCCTGCTTCACTTTGTAAGAAGTGGTACAGCACAGGGAACAGAACAAGCTGGTCTTGCCATTACGATCCACATGTGATAGCATCTCAAAGTTCTTACACAGGGTCTTGCACCAGACACATGGGTACACACGTGTGTTTTTCTGTGAGGATGGGGAAGGAGAGGCTGAGGCTGGATTTGTCCCTTCACTTTTATTTTTTTAAATTTTTTAAACATGAAATAGTTCAGGCATACAAAAAAGTATAGATGATGAGATAACAAACACCTGTGTATCCACCAGCCAGCTTCAAAAATAAAACATAACAGATACAATTGAAACCCCCTTTATTTGTTTTATTTCTCCCAGCCCTCGACCCATCAGGCACCTTTATTTATCACCCAAGAACCACACCCCCTTCCACAGCCCTCTAATGCACTACTCCCTCGGCCCCACCTTCTTGTACGCCCCCAAGCAGGTTGTGTTGCAGAACCGCTTTTGTTGGCCCTCATGGAAGAGGAGCTCGGGGCCAGGGCTCCCGGTCTTGGTGTAGATGTAAGCCCCGCACTGGTCACAACAGTTGGTTTTCAGTCCCTTGTTGGCCCGGAATTTGGAGAAGCAAGAATCGCTGCAGAGCCGGTGCACCACGCTGCCATTGCTGACCTCGTGCAGGACCTGCCACACACACGCAGACCCTGAGCTGGGGCCTGGCCACCACCGCCCACCCCAATGCAAGGACAGCCCCCGACCTCACCCTAGACCTTCACAGCAGACAGTGGGCCCAGGGACCCCCCAACCTGCACATCGGGCTGCCGACTTGATGGTGAGGTCCTGGGAGGCCAGCTGCGTGCATCCTGGAGAAGCTCTATCCTTGAACATGCTCCCTCATGATGGCCTTTCCTCCCACTCCCCTTTTCCACAGGCCTCGCCCCTGCAGCCCCAGGACTGGAGGGGCAGGTCAGGGCTGGCCAGGCTCTGTAAATCAGCCCCCACCGAGTGTCCTCACCTCTCCAGTCTTCTGGCATATGCTGCAGCGGGTGGCATCGGCGGGATCCCCAGACTGGGGGATTGGGCGCTGCTGCTGGGCCTCATACAAGGAGAGACAGACAGATGTGCAGAACTCATGGAAAGAGCCGCCCGAACCAGTCTGCGCCACAACCGAGTCCTTGGTGTTCCAGATCTCCCTAGAGGTGCGAACAGATTTGAATATTCACTCAGGACCACCCTCTCATTTCAGCAGCTTCCACCCTTCCTCTGGGATCAGTGACCACAGAGCCAAATACTCTGCCGCTCCCTGAGTTGCTCTCTCCCAGCTCCGTTCTGCTAAGTTCTCACCAATACGGTCACTGTCCTACCCGCACTCCCGCCCTGATCCCTGACCCCCACCCCAGGACCCTCACGCACTTCTTGCAGAAAGTACAAGTCTTTTTGCCCGAGGGCTTCTTGGAGAAAGTGGTGAGACAAGATGAAGAGCAAAAGAGCTGAGGCAGCCCCTTGCGCTGATAGGCCGTCTGCCCCTTCTGCAGCGGCGTCCGGCAATGTGCACAAGTCATCTTGGTGCTAACTGCAGAGCGCCCGGCCCTTTGTGCCACGCTTGAGCGTAGGGACATGCGAGGAGAGCGTCGGGGCCGGAACGGCACAAAGTCCTCATCATTGGGGTCATCTACCATGGCATCAGAATCCTCATCTGACACTGGAACTGAGGAAGTTAGGGGGCAAGGGGGCATGAGAAAAGGTCTCCAGCCATCCCATGGCCAATAGTTCAGTCCCTGTCCTGGGATCCCTGTTGTTCTGGCCTTTACAACCCCACCCCCGTTCCACTCGTATCTTAAGCCACTGGTGTCTCCTTGGTTACTCTGTAATCTCCCAGGGAGGGGATGGGAGGGGCTCTAAGGGAGAAGATTCAGGGACAGGGATGGCATAGCTGAAACAGGAAACTCTCCATTCTCACTGCTCTTCTTTTCAATTTCCCCGCTGTCCCTGGTTCCCATGCTGGCCCATAGGGGAGGAGATGGGCACTTCAGGCTCTGCATGGAGCGGGACTACAGGAGTTGGAAGACCCACGCCCTGCGACATCCCACTGTCGCCCTGCGACATCCCACTGTCGGCTCTTCTCCGCACCCAGAATTCCCAAGTCACACTTCCTCAAGTCCTACTTACTGCTCTCAGTGGAATCCACAACCTCGGGTTTTGGAGGCTCTGCTCTCCTAACGCGCTCGCTTCTCTTCTGTACCTTGGAAAAATGGGAGGGAGGAAAGCTGACACAAGGGACAGGCTAACACCAGTATGGGGTTTGGTGGGGGCACAGGTGATAGGAGGGGGAAGGGAGAGTGGGGACCCTTGGCCCAACCGTTAGGAGTAGGGGAGAAAAGGAGGCTGGACTTTCTCCTTAAGGAGCAGTAGACACAAGAGCTCCCTCCCTCCTCCTAACTCTCCTCACACAACAGAACAACATCTGGGAGGGAAAATGAAGGGTCTGTCCTTCCCAGAGCTATAGGGGAAACCAGACTGCTTCCAATTCCCTCCCCCCCTCACCCTCTCAGGCGGCTTCTCACTGGCCTTCCCAGTCAGGCCATCTCCTGCAAAGGAAGCAAAAGGCAGCCTAAATGTTGTGCTTGCCCTCGATACCCCCTCCCTGACCCAGCCCCATCCTCCATTCCTGGGGAAGAACTTACTCAAAACTGAAAGGGAAAACGCAAGTGCCTGTGGCTTCTTGGGGCCCCTCTCAGGGTTATCTCAGGCTCCGCACTAACGGGGAGGGGGCCGTGCAGCTATTCTCCACAAAAAAAATAATCCTACCTTTCCCACCAGCTTTCTGTCCTAATCCTTGGGAGGTAAGGAAACAGGTAACATACCTTTCATGGAGAATTTATATTTTGCCAACAAAAAACAAACATAACCACCCAAAGGTAGCAAGAGGAAAAGGAAGCATCAATGTATGGATAGGTTCCCCTGGACTCGGGTGGTTATATAAGTCCCAAGACCCTGGTCACAGCCTGGGAGAGGCACACCACTAGGCAGAACAGGGGACAAACCAGAGCCCCTCAAGTTTAGGCTGTCCTTCCCCATCAGAGAATCGATCCTAGACCCTGCATTTCTACCATTCCCCTGAAATTATGCTGTTGGCGGATCCAGAACCTAGTTACCATTCATCAAACCCAGAAACCCCACTCCCATCTGGAACCAAAAAGCTGGAAAGATCTTCGAACTAAGAAGCCTAGTGTACTCCCCCAAATCCTGAAAGAAGGACCTTGACACCAAAAGCCCACTGGGGTAAGAAAAAGGGAACCTCTCCCACCAAATTCATTTCTCCCAGCCCACACCCTGAAACCTCACCCCATCCCTCCCCCATAGCCCCTGTGCTGCCCCCTACTCCTACTTTCCTTAATCTTCCTTGACACACACCCCCACTCCTCCCTCCCCAAACCTGACTCCTTTCCCACAAGCATCCCTACTCTTATCACTCCACCCTCCTCCTCCTCCCCCCTACTTCCCAAAGCTCAGAGCCAGCCCTCCTTACCCTCACCCTCTACCCAGCTTTGATTTTCCAGATAATTAGGCAACCTACCTGGCAAGGAAGGATGTGCAGGGGGGCTAGAGCCCCCAGGTTTGGTCTGAGAATTGTTGATTCCATCCCCCAGAGTCTCTCCCACTGAAGGGCTAGGGGGGCCATTTGGGCTCTGTGGCTGCCCTTGGGGAAGCTCCTCCTCCTGCCCAGGAGAGCCCCTTCTCGCGGTAGCTATGGAGGTGGTCTCCTCCTCTTCAATGTGGGGAGACTGCAGGGTTATTGGAGAATCTGGAGCCAAAGGCTCTAGCAGCTCCTCGGGTGAAGAGGGATCTGCCCCAGCCCCTGGGTCAGGTGGCATCACCTCAGGGGTCTGGCCCCCTGGTCCAGGCTCTAGGGTCTGATCCCCCGCATCCCATGCAAGGGTCCCTTCAGGACCATGGTCCACCTCTGGGGGAGAGGGGGCTTTATAGAGCAGCCCCCCCAGCCCCAGTAGCTCAGTGGCTCCATCCAGGACTCCAGGGTCTTTTTCCAGGCCAGCAGGGGTATCAAGCAGGTCCAGGCCTCCCGAGGATGGAGAGGGGCCAGGGGGAGCCCATCCTCGACTTGGGGCAGTCTGGGATTCCAGTAGATCCTCTCCAAATTCCATGTCTACTGGAAGGTCTCCAGCCAGGGGCTTCTCTGGCAGGGTCAATGGGTCAAATGGACTGGGGAAATCACTGGGGTCCATGAAGATGGCTGGATATGGGCTGCAGATGAGGGGTAGAAGAGGGGGCAGTAGAGGTGGTCTTAGCCAGAATCCCTTCTTATATAGGCTCTGGGACACACCCCATCATCCACTTGGATTTCTCAAGAACAGCCCCCAACGACCACCAACCGACCACCAACCGACCACCAACCGACCACCAACCGACAAGCGTTTCCACAGGCTTTAGTCCTATGACCACTCCCCCCATACAGCGCCCCCTGTGGGGAGAGGCGTTCCCCCGCCCTGGCCCAGTGCCCACACTCGCCAAGCAGTCGTTCCTTCAACCGCCCACCCCCCAACTGCAACTCCCAGTTCCCCTCCCCCCTCACCTTTCAGC
>VBSM01000937.1:246629-258253 GCA_008086735.1 Cheirogaleus medius | reverse complement strand
GAGTTTGAGGTTGCTGTGAGCTAGGCTGATGCCACAGCACTCCAGTCCGGGCAAGAGTGAGACTCTGTCTCAAAAAAAAAAGAAAAGCATGCATAGCTTAATCCTACATATATAAAAACTTATAAACATTTCTGCTTGACTGGGATAGTACATATATTGAAAATAGAAATGCAAGAAAGTGGTCATAATTGCTACCTCTAGAGAGTAGGTATAGGGGATGCCTAGATGGGGAGAATTTTCTCTTTATACTATTAGGTATTGTTTGATTTCCCTCCCCCCCATGATTAGGTATTCGTTTTCTTTTTTTCACAATAAAGATGCAATTTTTCTCAAAAAGTTTGGGAACCACTGGCCTACATATGTCCAATATGGTAGCTTCCCAATATGATATCCACTAGCCATATGTGGCTATTTAAATTTAATCTAATCAGAATGGAATGGAATTAAAAATTGAGTTCCTCAGTCACATTAGTTATGTTTCAAGTCCTCAATGGCTACATATGGCTAGTGGCTACTGTATAGAATAGAATAGACATAGAACCTTTCCATCATTGGATCAAGTTCTATTGGACTGCCCAAGTCTAGATCATTGTGTCCCCAGATAAGGTGGTGCCAGTGATACTCTGGGACCCTTACTGTGAATTAATTAGTGGGAATTAACTACAAACACCTAGCAGTTGAGCCTTATACTCCCTGGTTAACCACAGGAGCCAGTTAGGCATTACTGAAACAATTAAGGTGATTACCTGATAGGCCTCCTATGGAACACAGAATCAGTCTGATCTGGAGGCCTACAATACATCCGTGGCAATGATGACACCTGTTGAATCTCTCTGTAAATCATAGGAACAATAGTGATGTTTGGACTGCTAGGTTTCCTGGTTACCATGGAAATGAACGTGCTGGTTACATTTTTTGTGCAATCACACTGGGACTAAAGTGTCAACCCCCCTCCCCTTCCCCGCCCCTTTCTGTAACCATGACCATAGGGATGACTATTTCAGTTGCGCTTCCCGAGTAGCCCCAGCAGCGGGAGAAGCAACTAGAAATCTGATTAAGTACCAGGTGTCAGAGTGTAAGCCGTAAGGAGGAAGTGGGAAAAAAGAAACATGGCGGGGCACTTTTTTCAGTAGGAAAAGGCCAGATCTACTATGCTGAATACAATGACATTGATACTCTTGCTTCTTGCACAGGCGCAGTGCAGGAATTCTCAGAACACGCCTACGCGCGCATTTTCTCCCCTTCCTCTCCCTCTTTCCACTTTCCTCTCTCTCCCTTTTTCTCCTCTCCTTTCCCCCTCCCACTATTTGGTCTTTCAGTCTTTCCGTTAGTCCGTTTAAGTCTCTCTTTCCGACCCCCATCCTCCACCCTTTCTCCCCCTCCCCCCTTCCTTTTCCGTCTCACATGCAAGGCCGCTCGTACATGCGCATTAGGTACAAAACCTCGCTCTTTGTCCCCATCTGTCGTTCACACGAACTCAAGCCTTTGGCATTCGGTAGCCAATAGAATCGAAGAAATGGCGGAAAAATGGTTCCGCCTCTAGAGATAAACCTTGATTGGCAGTTCAGCTAACCAATGGAGAACGTCACTTCGTACCCCTTGGGAGGCACCGAGCTCCGTCGTCTCGTTTCCGGCGGTCGCGCGCTCTTTTCTCGGGACGGTGGAGGCCGTGTAGCGTCGCCGTTACTCTGAGGAGAGAGCAGTCGGTAGAGGGTGAGTTTTGGGACGGCTTGCTTCTTGTTTGGGAGGGGAGTGACTTTTTTTGCGACAATCGGCCAAGGAAGAGGCTAGGGCGAGGCTAGGTTTGCAGGGAGAATGGCGGTTCCAAGGCCCCTTGAGGCCTTGTCTCCGCCGCCACACGGCCTCCTCAGCCCACCCGCCGGGGCCCAGCCCTCTCACCTCGCCTCGGGCTTTAATCAGTCGCCCGTTTTCTTTTCTGCACGTTTCTTTGTGCGACTCATCTCTGCATCTCATACGTGTCAGTAAGTTGCGGGCCTCCGAGCCGCCCTGGGCCGGAGGGTGTGGGGTCTATTATGCCAAAGCCCTGAAGTCGTGGTTGGTTGGAGGAGGAGGCGCTTTGTCGGGCGCTCCTCCTCTCGGCCCCGCGAGGCCATTAATTCAGAATGGGCAAGTGGGGCCCCTTGAGCGATGTTTCTTTGTCAAAACTCTTAGCTGGGAAGTTCCTCTGCTGGTCCAAACCCCACCGCTTTCGCAGTCAGCTTCCTGTATGCCCCTTTTTTAGTCTCGCTGCCTAGCTTCTCGGACCCATTTATAGCATCACTTTTTAAAAATGAGACAAATTTATGGATTTCGTATTGGGTATTTTTATCTTCCACTTTGAGAAACTCTTATCGTACGCTGACACCTTTCTTTGTGTTTTTAACAGAGAAGTCGAGGTTAGAGGGGCCTGGGAGGCACTTTGCTGACTTCAATCGAAGTTGAGGTAGGTGTAGTGGGTAGGGTTGCCAGATAAAATACAGGGCACCCAGTTGAATTAAAATTTCACATAGACAACGAATTATTTTTTAGTATCCATTGCATGGTACTTTAAAACAACCATTTTTCATCTGAAATTCAAATTTAGCGGTGGGTTGTCTATTGTACTTGTTAAATTTAGCGACTTTAGTGGGGAGTCACTGGCTAGATTTATACTGCGGCTTTGTCCAACTTCCTTTTTATTAAATAAAATGTCCTAAGAAACTCTTAGAAAAGGACCATAGGATGTCAGTTCATTTTACAGTTTTTGGGCTGGCCATGCAAACAGCCATCTCAGTCTGGTAAATTTACACCAGATTTTCCCCTCAGTTTCTACTTAAAAAGTTGACCCTTTTGCTGAAAATTGAGGAAACATTTACTTAGATTTCAGGTGTGATGTAGTGTTTGGTCCTGTATCTAAACGCTTGTGCAACTGTATTATGCCCAGTAGCCACAGTCGTTCTAATCCAGCAACACATATTTTCTCTGTAAATTCTTCATCAGGGTTAGTTTTTAGGACATATAAGTAGATGGAAATCTTAGGTGCTGATCTTTGTGCTTTGTTCTCTTTTCAGAGGCTCAGTAGTTAGGGGGCAGTGAGTTTATTACTCAGAAGAGCTTTCTGCACATATTTTCAAATGGTATTGGTGGTCATCATCAGAAGTAGGTGATAGAAATACTTCTTGAGGTACTTGATACTTTGTGGGCACTTTCTAGGTACTTTATACAATATTACTTGGTCTTCACCCCTGCGTTCCCTATTGGGCTTCTTTGGGGACAGGGGGAGGGTGGCGTTTAATAGCTGGGACCCAAATAGGAAAAGATATGATTCTAACACCCACCTTACCCCATCCCCAACTGTTTCTGGTTTGGGGTTTAGATCTTGTATGCTTTAATTTCATACTTTTGTATCTTTTTAAAGCGTGATTTCTTTTTTTTTTTTTTAAAGGTATCCCATTTGCCGTGAAACTGCTACACCTGTTCATGGCATTTAACATTGTTAACTTTTTGAGAAAGCAATGCTGCACTATGTGGCAAGTCACAAAGAAGATAGATTCTAGTTTTAAGAATTTATCCTAAGGAAATAATTAAACAAATAGAAAGCTGAAAGCAGAAGAAAATATTTTTTAAAAAAGCTGAAAGCAAAAAGACATTTACTGTAGCATTATAATAGGAAAAAGCTGAAAACAATAACCTAAATATCAGAATAGAGAGTAGTTTTGTAAATTTAGTGTACATCTAGATGGAGTTTGGCTGTTAAAAATTATAATTGACACTACAGAAATGAGGAAAAGCTGAATATACAACGGTGCATTATGATTTCAGTTCCTGAAATGATAACCGTATGTTTTGGAAAGTAAATAAGCGAAAATGGAAATTTATGGGAGGAATATTTAATTGTGGATGTGCCCAATGATTTAGCTATGAGCATTGATTATAATGATGAAAAATTAGAAACAACCTGTGTCCAACACAATAGGGACTTGGTTTACAGTTGAATATACTGTGTCCTTTAACAATATAAAAGGGTTTAATGACATGAAAGCTCTTTATGATATATCATAAAGTAGAAAAAACAGGTTACAAAATAGTTTTTCTACTGTCTCGTTTCAAATACATACAAGTATGTAAATTAATGATTAGAAGGGTATACTAAAATGTTAACAGTTGACTTTTTAAGTTTTGGTTTTATGTCTAAGTTTTCTATATTAAAGATGTATTTTTGTAATAAATACCTAATTGTAATTTGTGACCCTTTGTAACATTAATGAGAAGCATGATTGATTAAATGATATAAATGAGAAAATTAAAGTCTTGGCTTATTAAGTCAACTTTTGAGTGAGATTTACCTTACAGCTCTAATTTAAAATCACAATCTGTCTCCTTCCACTCCCTTTATCCACCACCCGCTGCCATTTTTCTTTATTTTCACGTAGCACTTACCTCTTATTAAATACTATGTAATTTACTTGTTATGTATATTGTTTTGTCTCTCACTAGAAGGTAAGCTCTGAAGAATCAGCTTTGTTCACTGATCCATCCCCAGCATCTTGTATAGTGCCTAGCAAATAGTAGGCATTCAGTGAATATTTGTTGAATGAATTAATAAAATGAAAAATTATCAACTTTGAGCAGGGCAGTTGTTTTCATTTTTACCTACTTTCTGTTTCTTGTCTACAGTCACACATTTAAAATTTTAAAAACTTTTCCCCTTTAGAACATCAAACTTTTTTCACATTTATGTCATCTTCATAATGCTGTATAACATTCCATTGTATAGATGTACCATAATTTAATAAAAACCATTCCCCTCATTTTGGATATTTAAGTCATTTTTTTTGTTTTGTTACCATAAAGGCCATCATAGTGAACATTTTCATGGATGTAGTTTTTAAAATTTTTTTTTTTTTTTTTTTTGAGACAGAGTCTCACTCTGTTGCCTGGGCTAGAGTGCCATGGCATCAGCCTAGCTCACAGCAACCTCAGACTCCTGGGCTCAAGCAATCTTTCTGCCTCAGCCTCCCTAGTAGCTGGGACTACAGGCATGTGCCACCATGCCCGGCTAATTTTTTCTGTATATTTTTAGTCGTCCAGCTAGTTTCTTTCTATTTTTTAGTAGAGACGGGATCTTGCTCTTGATCGGGCTGGTCTTGAACTCCTGAGCTCAAGCAATCCTCCCGCCTTGGCCTCCCAGAGTGCTAGGATTACAGGTGTGAGCCACCACGCCCGGTCCCGGCCTTAAATTTTAACATTATTTTCTGAGGATAAATTTTCTTAAAATTCCTGAGTTAAATAATGTGAACATCTTGATAGCTATTTTTACCTGTTGTCTTATGAAATAACTTTAGAATACAGAATTTCATAATTGAATTGATGTTTTCAGTTTAAGTGGGATATGACAAAGCGGGTTAGGAAAGTTTTCATACACATAAAAGTATTCCCATATTACTAATCATCCAAAATCAGTAGTTGTTAAACCTTTGCCACATTTCCTTCATCTGAGAAATATAATTTTCCGTATTTTAAAGGGATTATATAATGTCAACAATTCATGAAAAGATCCTTTTCTGCATCTTTCTTTTAACTCAATTCTGACTAGAAGGTCTTGTGTTTGAGTGAAAGGATTTAGGATTGACTTTGCCCTTTTATTTCCTGGAGAACTGTCCTTGGATGAAGAAGATGGTCCTCAGTTTGTTAACTTGATGAATTAGAAAATTTTAATTTTAGAACTGTCAACTTGAATTCAGTCTGGATTGTACCAGGAATTTTCATTTTGTTTTCTTTTTAATCTTACGTTGATTTTTTTGTTGTTGAGATGGGATCTTGCTATGTTGTCCAGTTTGGACTTGAACTCCTGGGCTTAAGTGATCCTCCTCAGCCTCCTGAGTAGCTAGGACTATAGGCACACACTACTGTGCCTGGCATTTATGTTGATTTTTTTAAATGACAGAATTTAACATTTTATAACCTATATTCATCTTTTTATATTTGCCGCTTTCATTGCTTTGGTAGTCAGTTATCCTTCCATTGTGATTAATAACTATTTACTGCATGCCAGTAGTGAGTTAATATTTTCACATTTATTTTTCATAGGCACCTTGAGAGACAAGTATTTTTATCATTCCCTTTATAACAGCTGAGAGACAAATATAGAAGCAATTTATTAAGTAGTACATAGCTAGTAAGTATTGGGAACATGATTTCAAAACGTAAGATTGTCTAACCCCACAGCCCATACTTTTCTCACTATTCTTTCTAGAGTATCTACTGTGGGCTAGGCCTGTGCTAGGTGCCAGAGAAGAGCAAGACTTTATTAGTCCATGTCCTTGAGTTAACTAGAATTTATTTAAATAATTTGTGTTTTTAAAACATGCTTTAATGTGTGATAGGGCCAATTTTTAGGGGTAGGTTCTTTTGGGAAAGTAGTTTCTTTCCTATTAATGGAAGGTTCCTTAAGTCATCCTAGTGCAAGTTCTCATCTAGTACTCATCTAGTTTCGTGTACAGTGTAACTGCTGATGCCTGGTTGTTTTTAGATTTTTGAATTGTATTCCTTTGCCATAATTGTTCAAAGTAACCAATCGTTTGGATCTGGCAAAAGCCAGAGTACCAAAGGTGATTAATGACATATAAGTCATCAGAAAAGTGACTGCATTCTTAGCTCTGAATTGTATTTGACAGTCCACTTTTTTTTAGGGTGCAAAAATGCAGAGCAATAAAACTTTTAACTTGGAGAAGCAAAACCATACTCCAAGGAAGCATCATCAGCATCACCACCCGCAGCACCACCAGCAGCAACAGCAGCAGCCGCCACCACCGCCAATACCTGCAAATGGGCAACAGGCCAGCAGCCAAAGTGGGTAGATGCTAGGTGATGGAGTAGAGATAGGTTCCCTCTTGGGAATGGTTTCTTCATTTTTAGATTAGTCTTCTGGGATTATAAGTGAATAGGCCTTTATAGCACATCTTTGTTCTTTTCCCTGTTTACCTCTTAATACCTCTTAACGATGGAAAAAAGCTGACTCCCTGAAATCAAGAAACAGACATGTATAACAGCATTTGAGTACAGGTTGATCTGTGTTGGCACATTCTACTGCTAAACGGATGTCTACATATTTTCTCTCTGCTTGGTTCTTAAAGGTAGTCATCAGATGACCAATAGTTAAAGAGAATATAGAACAAGTCTTTGAGGCTTAATGGAGAAGTTGTACTGAGTATTATACTTTTCAGCTTGGGGCCTGTACCAACCCATTTTTAATCAGAGTAGAAAGTCTTTAAATGTATGTTCTCATTCATTCAGTATACTTTGAGTACCTATTGTATACCCGTAAGACTAGAACCAGTCTCAACTCTTTATTTCCAGAGGTTCTGACAAAGAATATTCTTTCCTAACTCATTTCCCAAGCCTGAAAGGATGGGAATTGTTAAGGTTATGAAGGTTAGTGAGAGATTAGGAAAATGGAGCAATTATGTTTTATTTTTTATTTATTTTTTTAGACAAAGTCTCACTTTTGTTGCCTGGGCTAGAGTGCCGTGGCGTCAGCTTAGCTCACAGCAATCTCAAACTCCTGGGCTCAAGCGATCCTCCTGCCTCAGCCTCCCGAGTAGCTGGGACTACAGGCATGCACCACCATGCCCGGCTAATTTTTTATATATATATGTGTTTAGTTGGCCAATTAATTTCTTTCTATTTATAGTAGAGACGGGGTTCGCTCTTGCTCAGGCTGGTTTTGAACTCCTGACCTTGAGCAATCCACCCGCCTCTGCCTCCCAGAGTGCTAGGATTACAGGCGTGAGCCACCGCGCCCGGCCAGCAATTATGTTTTAAATTCTAAAATCTATCTGATCCCTTGTAACATAAGGCTCCTTGAATTGCTTAATTTTCTCTTTGGCCAATAGCTCCTGAATTGTCTTTTTCTCTGGTTTAGTCCAGCTTGGCTTCTGGCCCATAGTAGAGCTGTTGAGATGTCCCCCCAGATCTCTGCATACTGCTTTCACGTTATAAGGTACAGTTTACTGATAAATGGTTAGTGGATAGGTTCCATTGGGAAATACTGTTTGCCTTCTCTACAGCAATTGTTTCCCAATCTAGCAGCAGTTAGAGCTCTTTGAGGATGTGACTGTAATTCTCTTTCCCCTATCTTTTGAGTAACTGAGTGTCTTCTCTCAGATGAAGGCTTGACTATTGACCTGAAGAATTTTAGGAAACCAGGAGAGAAGACCTTCACTCAACGAAGCCGTCTATTTGTGGGCAACCTTCCTCCTGACATCACTGAGGAGGAAATGAGGAAACTATTTGAGAAATATGGGAAGGCAGGCGAAGTCTTCATCCATAAGGACAAAGGATTTGGCTTTATCCGCTTGGTGAGCAACTGTTGGCTTTGGGGCATGTGTTCTAAAAGGTGGGAAAATGGGGAATGCTGGATATAGAAAAGTAGGCTGTGGGAATAATTCTTAGATTGTCTATTTGTTAAAAGCTTGTAGTTGATGAAACAGGATAAAAATGCAGATTTTTATTTTTCTTCATAGGTTGCTTTGTTTTAAGGACAACATAAGTTTATTTGTCTAGGATGCTGGGACTAAAGTATGCCCTTTGGAACTTGCTTGTTTTAATTGGAAAATTTCAAATATACAGAAGTAAACAGAATAATATAATGAACCTGCACATGTTTTGCCCAGCTTCAATAATTGTCAACTCATGGTTAATTCTGTTTTATCTATACCCTTCCCCTATTTGCTTCACCCATAAGTATTTTAGTAAGTTGATCTTTTTTCCCAGAAAATGTGAAAAAAATTTTAGCAATGATCAAGGTTTATATTATTTATTTCCAAAACTAATACATATATATTATCTTACTTAAGATTTCAAAGCCATAAGGAGACAGTCTTATTTGTATCTTTTAAAAATTTTTTTTGGCCAGGTGCAGTGGCTCACGTCTGTAATCCTAGCACTCTGGGAGGCTGAGGCGGGAGGATTGTTTGAGCTCAGGAGTTCGAGACCAGCCTGAGCAACAGCGAGACCCCGTCTCTACTAAAAAAAATAGAAAGAAATTAGCCGGACAACTAAAAATATAGAGACAAAAATTAGCCGGGCATGGTGGCGCATGCCTGTAGTCCCAGCTACTCGGGAGGCTGAGGCAGAAGGATCACTCCAGCCCAGGAGTTTGAGGTTGCTGTGAGCGATGAGCTAGGCTGACACCATGGCACTCTAGCCCAGGCAACAGAGCAAGACTCTGTCTCCAAAAAAAAATGAAAAAAAAATTTTAATTGTGATAAAATATATAACAAAATTCACTGTCTTAACCATTTGTAAGTATAGAACTTATTTTTAAATCTAGTTTGTTTTAGGGAAAATAGATGAAAAGAAAACATTTCTAGGCATTATCTACCTCCATAAATGAGCATAATGTGACAGCAAGATCTCATTCTGATCTGCCACTAACTTGAGGCTATAGGCGAGTCATTTTCCCTGGATGTCACTTTCCTCTTTAGTAATGTGAAGGGGGCCCCATCAAGGTCTGTGGTTCCAAACAGGCCTCTTGGAGAGGACATAAGTGATTCTGGTATGGAGCTAGCAAAAATTAAAATATTCTGGGTGCTGTATTGTAAGGGTAGATTTTAGGGTGGTGTTTGTTTTGTGGATGATCTATTACTACTTGGGAGAATAACTTATGCAGTTGATGACCACATAAGTGGTATTAGCTCCTAGAATTATATTTGATGTATTGTAAGGCCATCAGAATAATTAATTAAGGTAACCAGAGTTACCTGAAACACAGTTCAGTTCTTCCTGTTCGATCCTTGTTTCTTTGTGTGCTTGTTGCCAAGTATTTTTATGGAGACATTTTGTTATTGAGCTATGTTACTTTAGACTATAGATGACTGCTTGGGCGGTCTTTGTCAAACTGAGTTATTCTAATTTTCCTCTGCTTTCTAGGAAACACGAACCCTAGCGGAGATTGCCAAAGTGGAGCTGGACAATATGCCACTCCGTGGAAAGCAGCTGCGTGTGCGCTTTGCCTGCCATAGTGCATCCCTTACGGTCCGAAACCTTCCTCAGTACGTGTCCAACGAACTGCTGGAAGAAGCTTTTTCTGTGTTTGGACAGGTGGAGAGGGCTGTGGTCATTGTGGATGATCGAGGAAGGCCCTCAGGAAAAGGCATTGTTGAATTCTCAGGGAAGCCAGCTGCTCGAAAAGCTCTGGACAGATGCAGTGAAGGCTCCTTCCTGTTAACCACGTAAGTGAGGGATCAATTTAATGAGTGTTAAGACTCCGTTTACTTGGAGGTTTTAGAACTCTGAAAAGTTGTTTTGTGCATGCAATATCTCTTACCCCCAAGTTGTTTTTTGGAGTTCTGTAGATATCAGATATTTGGGCTGTACTTAAGTACTTTACCTACCTATTGTGAACATCTTTTTAAAGCTATATTCAGAGATCTGAACCCTGACTCCATCCTGATTATCTACCCCAAATTCTCCATAATGCCATTAAAAGGCCTTGGTTACTTGGGGCTAGGTATAAGAATTCCCTCAGAAGTATATTTAATTGTCCAATCCTGACCCCTAACTAGTTCATTGTGCCAGTGGCAAATGTAGGGGGGAAGCCTGGTGTAGAATATGACTTACTTAATGCTGAGCTTACTTCTTTCTCCCAGATTTCCTCGTCCTGTGACTGTGGAGCCCATGGACCAGTTAGATGATGAAGAGGGACTTCCAGAAAAGCTGGTTATAAAGAACCAGCAGTTTCACAAGTATGTGGTCCTGATAGATTTCCTATTAAGTGTTTGATTCTGAAGTTAGCTTGCAAAGGGTTGTCTAAAAGAGGCAGGTCTTTCTTTGCTGAATGTGTTCACTGGCAGCCATTATCTTGGCCTTCAGAAATAGTGTCATGGTTAGTTGGGGTTATCTTAGGCAAAGTTAGTAACCTAGGAACCTTGTTTATAGGGAGCGAGAGCAGCCACCCAGATTTGCACAGCCTGGCTCCTTTGAGTATGAGTATGCCATGCGCTGGAAGGCACTCATTGAAATGGAGAAGCAGCAGCAGGACCAAGTGGACCGTAACATCAAGGAGGCTCGTGAGAAGCTGGAGATGGAGATGGAGGCTGCTCGCCATGAGCACCAGGTCATGCTGATGAGACAGGGTGAGTATAGGCTTGTAGGTCTATGAACTAAAATAAAATCTTAAGGCTCACCCCCGCACCGGCTGACTGAATGAACCCGCTCAAGGCCAAAGGAATATCCTAAAACTAAATTGCCTGCCAAGAGGAGGGAGGTCAGACATGCCTCATCATGCCCCACTCCCTTCTTGGGGACATCTTTTGCAACCCATTAACTGGCCTAAGGGTATGCAAGACAAACCTGCAGGTCCTCAATTTACACAAATATGTCCTGTGGCTTATCAGTGATAAAAAGCTCCTATGGTAAAACATTCCAAGCCTTTAGACAAAGCTTCATGTCTTTAACCAATTACAAGTCAAAGAATCTTTAAATCCACCTATAACCTGTAAGCCCCCCGCTTCGAGATGGCCCACCTTTTCGGGCCAAACCAATGTATGCCTCCCGTGTATTGATTTATGACTTTACCTGTAACCCCTGTGTCCCTGAAATGTATAAAACCAAACTGTAACCCAGCCACAGCGAGTCCACTT
>VBSM01000937.1:175398-185884 GCA_008086735.1 Cheirogaleus medius | reverse complement strand
GGCCTCCCAGAGTGCTAGGATTACAGGCGTGAGCCACCATGCCCGGCCAATTTAACAATTTATTATTAAACATTTAGGCTATTTCAATTGACAATTATAAATAATTTCAATTACAAATAATTTCAAATATTTCAATTTGACAATTATAAATAATATTACAGTGAACATATTTGTCTACAGCATTTTTTTAAATTGAGAAATACATTGTGTCGGTTCCTTATCAGTAACTACATGAGTAACTCTAACATTGACTCTTTTGCTCTTTGGTAGAATCATGATTGAAAGGGATACAAATGTTTTATCTGTTATTGAGTATTTCCTCTTTCTGTTTTGAGTAGGTTTTGCAGCCACTCTGGATGATGACAAGCCTTGGTACTCTATTTTTCCCATTGACAATGAGGATCTGGTGTACGGACGCTGGGAGGACAATATTATTTGGGATGCTCAGGCCATGCCCTGGCTGTTGGAGCCTCCTGTTTTGACACTTGATCCCAATGATGAGAATCTTATTTTGGGTATGTTACCGGCAGAGGCCAGTGTTCCTTTTCCAACTTTGATAGCTTGCTGTTAATATCAAGGGGCAGGAGGAAATCAGAAGGGTTGGGGAAGGTTAAGACTAGAAACTCCAGATAGCGGTTTGAGAGGGCAAAGTTGTGGTTGTCAGTAGTATTTGTGTATTGTTTAGGGAAAACTCATGTTGGAAAGTGGAACCTTTGCAGTGTCAGTGTAGTTTGTTCAGTTACAGTGAATCATGGATTAGATTTGGTCTGGAATGGGATGAGATAGCTAGTTAGGAACTGCAAAGATGTCGGTATGAAAGGTAAATGTTCAGGGCTAGCAACTCTGGAGTGATTTTTGTTTCATCCTCAGAAATTCCTGATGAGAAGGAAGAGGCCACCTCTAACTCTCCCTCCAAGGAGAATAAGAAGGAATCATCTCTGAAGAAGAGTCGAATTCTCTTAGGGAAAACAGGAGTCATCAAGGAGGAACCACAGCAGGTCTGTGAAGAGAAAAGGGGCTTGATGTTTAGAGCAGAGAAAGGTAATGGAGAAGGGTAGTCTGACTAAGGCTTATTTCATGATCTATCATTAGAACATGTCTCAGCCAGAAGTGAAAGATCCTTGGAATCTCTCCAATGATGAGTATTACTACCCCAAGCAACAGGGTCTTCGAGGTACCTTTGGAGGGAATATTATCCAGGTATAAATATTTTATATGGTGGAGGGGAACCTCCTGCTTTGTTCTGATGGGAGAATATGGGTAAATTTTGGCCTAGGCTAGAGTAAATATTAATTTTAAATACTAAAAAATACTTCTGTTTCTTGTTTTAGCATTCAATTCCTGCTGTGGAATTACGGCAGCCCTTCTTTCCTACCCATATGGGGCCCATCAAACTCCGACAGTTCCATCGCCCACCTCTGAAAAAGTACTCATTTGGGGCACTATCTCAGCCAGGTCCCCACTCAGTCCAGCCTTTGCTAAAGCACATCAAAAAGAAGGCCAAGGTATAGTTGAATTCTGGTTAGAAAAAAACAGCTTTGAAAGATATTGGAGTACAAATGGGGGGAATATACTAGATTATATCAGAGAGTTATTTATTTTTTCCCATGTATTTATGGTTTTTAGAGACAGAGTCTTGTTCTGTTGCCCTGGCTAGAGTGCAGTGGTGTCATCATAGCTCACTGCAACCTCAAACTCCTGGGCTCAAGCAATCTTCCTGCCTCAGCCTCCCAAGTAGCTGGGACTGCTTGGCTAATTTTTCTGTTTTCTGTAGAGATGGGGTCTTGCTCTTGCTCAGGCTGGCCTCTAACTCAGGAGCTCAAGCAATCCTCCTGCCTTGGCCTCCCAGAGTGCTAGAATTACAGGTGTGAACCACTGCATCCGGCCTCTCCTATGTATTTATTTCATCCTATGTGATACGATGTTATTTTGATTATTTAGGAGAGTGTCCTTATTAGGGAGTGCATGTGAAAATATTTAATAGTGAAGTATCACAATTACTATAACTTTTAAAAATGGTTCAGTGAAATCTGTAGAAAGACAGTTATAGATAATATGGCAAAATATAACATGGTGGTAGGATAATAGGTATTCATAGTGTAGTCATCCCTCAGTATCTCTGTGGGATTGGTTCCAGGACCTCCTATGGATACCAAAATCCTTGGATGCTCAAGTCTCTGATATAAAATGGCATGGTATTTGCATATAACCTATGCACATCCTCCCATATACTTTAAATCATCTGTAGATTACTTATAATACCTAATACAATGTAAATGCTGTGTAAATAGTTTTTACACTGTATTGTTTAGGGAATAATGATGGAAAAAGTCTATATATATTCAGTGCAGATGCAATTTTTTTTCCAAATATTTTTGGTTTGTGGTTGATTGAATCCATGGATGCAGAACCCACAGATATGGAGGGTTGACTGTACTATTCTTTCAACTTTACTATACAGTATGTTTCAAAATTTTCATAATGAAATTTAAAAATAGCAAAGTAAAATCTGTTTTGGTGTGTTTGTCTCAGATTGAACACATCAGTGTGTGTAGTTAGTGTCCTATAAGGAGCTGGACTGTATTTTCTTTGTTCTGGGCAGATGAGAGAACAAGAGAGGCAAGCTTCAGGTGGTGGAGAGATGTTTTTTATGCGCACACCTCAGGATCTCACAGGCAAAGATGGAGATCTTATTCTTGCAGAATATAGTGAAGAAAATGGGCCCTTAATGATGCAGGTTGGCATGGCAACGAAGATAAAGAACTACTATAAACGGGTGAGTCTCTGCTCAAATTTATGTTGTTAATATAGCTATAGTTAAATATCTAGTGATAAACTATGAGCATGTATTTTATCTTTTTTATATTATAAATTTTGGGGGAGAAAGGAGTAGTATCTTTTTTGGAGTTAGTAATACAGGTTGAACATCCCAAATTTGAAAATCTGAAATCTGAAACTAAAATCCGAAACTTTTGAGCACTAACATAAAGCTCAAAGGAAATGCTCATTGGATTTTGGATTTCCAGATTTGGGATGCCCAACTGAAGTAAAATGTAAATATTCCAGAATCCAAAACATTTCTGGTCCCAAGCATTTTGGATAAGGGATACTCAACCGTTATTAGTAAATTGCCATGCTCATGGAATATATTGTGTAGGATTATTGATTGTATTATATTCTGTGATAGTAACTGGGTCTGCTATGTTCCTCATAGAAACCTGGAAAAGATCCTGGAGCACCAGATTGTAAATATGGGGAAACTGTTTATTGTCATACATCTCCCTTCCTAGGCTCTCTCCATCCTGGCCAATTATTGCAGGTGAGGAATTCCTTCCTGTTTTTACTCTTTTCTAAGGAAATTGGCAGGTGAGTTAGCTCAGAAAGAACCAATTTTAGTTGATCGAGAGACTGTTGTGTATCAAGTATGGGGAAGATGAGTATAATTCAAAAATGTTTTTTAAAAAATCTTTTTCTTAAAACTGGCTCTGAATTGTGTTGCTCTTAGGCTAAATAAGGTTTTTTGAAAACTGGGTAAGCCCAATAACATTTAGATGGCATAGGGAAGCCAACCTAGGATTAATAATTTACTATACTTTATGAATGTTTAATTCCTGTGTGTGAAATTGGTGCATTTTGACCATATTAGTTTGGTCATTGTGAGTATTGAACCACACCTGAACTGTGCCATCTACAATCCCCAGCCATAGTGAAATGTTTTTTTTTTTCTCCTTTGTTCTAATGGGTGTAGAGAGGTCCTCTGGTAACAGCTTTTATATATTCAAGGGGAAGTATGGAAGTCCACAAATTATGTGGGGAAATTTCTAGCACTCTCCTATCTTGTTTTTTTCCTCCACTTCATTTCTCTTGGGAACCTGAGCCATTTTCCCTACTCTTAAACCTAGTTTATTTCACTATTACTATTGCTTACTCTCCTAAAGCACCTGCAAAGCCTATTTTTTCTTTATTTTTTACATCTGTAGTCCATCTCTCACCAGGTTTTGAGTATCATCTTTATACTGTCCTTGGCATTCCTCTACTGTAACTTTCTATTGAGGTTTTCTACCAATCCATCCCTTTCTTTTGTGGCTACTTTTGTAGTCTCTTAAACATCCTTTCCTATCTTTTCCTGTAATTCTTTTTCTGTCTACGTTTCACATTTAGAATTTTCTTTCCACACCCATATAATGAAGATCTTCTGTCCACTCTTGTCTGACTTTTCTGGAGAGACTTTCCTTAGACTCACAGGCTTCTTGTAACAGTTAATCCTCATCTAGCTTCTGATTAAACTATTTCATAAATGTTTTTGTTCTGCTGTCCTCTATCCTACTGTCCTATGTTTTCCTTTGTGTTTATTCTGTCCTCTCTAACATAGTTTGTACCTAATTAGTTATTTTTTGTTTTTGTTGTTTTATTTTTTAATTAATTCACTAATTTATTCAACATACATTTTGATTTCAACTGTTGTGTGTCGGGGCTATGTTAGGGTCTAGGGTAGTGATGTAGTACTTGTTAGTTTATAAGGTGATTTTCATATATAATCTTCATAGCAATCCTATAAGGTGTAGACATTTTAAGTAACTATTTTGTAGTTGAGGAAAATGAAGCTCAGAGAGATTAAATAACTTGTCTCATATCATACAGGTAATGACAGCCATCATCACCTGAATCCAAATCGTTTATTTTCTTCACTACTGACACTAAAAGACAGTGGATAAAAAATTATTGAATCCCTTTTGATATTCCATGTTATAATTTGTTGATATTACTGGATAGACCTTAGATGGCATAATGTAGATGGAGAGCAACAAGCTTAAATTTCCTTTTTCATTAATTGACTGAATTTACTAGGGCTTTTTTATATGTAATTTTTATGTTTTTACTTCTGCTAGGCATTTGAGAACAACCTTTTTCGTGCTCCAATTTATCTTCATAAGATGCCAGAAACTGACTTCCTGATTATTCGGACAAGACAGGGTTACTATATTCGGGAATTAGTAGATATTTTTGTGGTTGGCCAGCAGTGCCCTTTGTTTGAAGTTCCTGGGCCCAACTCCAAAAGGGCCAATACACATATTCGAGACTTTCTACAGGTAAGACTGGGAAGATAGGAAGGGGGTCAGGATGTATATAAAAAGGGTATGTGGGTTAAGGAGCACATTAAGAAAGATGAAAATATTGGAGCTTAGTGGGGGAAGAGGCCCTAGTGAGAAATTTTATTCTTTTCTTTGCCAAATAAAATACATTTGGTTTGTTGGGCAGGTTTTTATTTACCGCCTTTTCTGGAAGAGTAAAGATCGGCCACGGCGGATCCGAATGGAAGATATAAAAAAAGCCTTTCCTTCCCATTCAGAAAGCAGCATCCGAAAGAGGCTAAAGCTCTGCGCTGACTTCAAACGCACAGGTCATCAGTTATGACTAGTTACTTGTCCTGTCTATCTCTTTCCAAGAAAAGAATTAGGGGCCAAGCATGGTGCCTCATGCCTATAATCCCAACAGTTTGGGAGGCCAAGGCAGGAGGATTGCTTGAGACCAGGAGTTTGAGACCAGCCTGAGCAATATAGCAAGATCCTGTCTCTACAGAAAAATTTTTTGAAAAATCAGCTGTGGTGTAGTGTTGCATGCTTGTATTCCTAGCTATTTGGGAGGCAGAGGCAGGAAAATCACTTGAGCCCAGGATTTTGAAGTTGTAGTGAGCTATGATTGTACCACTGCACTCTAGCCTGGGTGACAGAGTAAGACCCTGTCTTTTAAAAAAAAAAAAAGAATTATGATGCCTTTCAGTTAAAGGATAAGCATACAGCTAATAAAATAGAAATTGTTGGCCATCAAAGGTAGGAGGTAACAAATCTAACTATTGAGGCTCTGATTACTTTTTGATTTTGGCTGCCAGGAAATTCAGTGTGTGATTGTTGGATGTCTTATATGTAGGAAAACTAGCAGCAGAGGTTTTCTTGGCCAGACAGTCATGTCAACTGTGGCTAGGCGTGTTACCTTCTAGGCATTGCCTGGTTCAATCTTGGTTTGCTGTCCCTCTTGCTGTCAATGAATGTCAGGGCCTTTGGAATTCAGAACAGTCTCATTCTCTCTCTCTGCATCTTTTCCAGGGATGGACTCAAACTGGTGGGTGCTGAAGTCTGATTTTCGTTTACCAACTGAAGAGGAGATCAGAGCTATGGTGTCACCAGAGCAGTGCTGTGCTTATTATAGCATGATAGCTGCAGAGCAGCGACTGAAGGTGAACACCTTCCTCTTAGGCACTGCTTATGCCTGTGTTGTTTTTCAGAGAGAGAGAGAAGACTCTCTTTCTCACTGTCTTAGATATGGTTACTAGATTGTTACTAGTTACTAAAAAATTCAAACTGTATGAGGTACTCTCTGTGTATATCAGTTCTAGGGAAAACTGTAATGTAGCTAAATATCAGTGGGAAGGCTTAATGAGGGACTTAAGGCATATTGCTTTGCTTTGAAAATGGTTGCTCATCCATTTGGGTGGTGACTTTAATCTCTCCTCTTTGCAAGACAGGCGTATAAGCAGGGAAAGTACTTGTTAGCTTTCCAAGTGGGGAGAGATGATGATGGTGTTAGATGTAAGGTTTAGAGAAGGACAGAATCCTTATAAGGCCAAAATAGAAAAGATCCAGCTGGGTGGGACAGTATAGCTCTTTCCCACTGAGTTAATGAGTCTCAGTTAATGAGCACCTCTTTTTAGCTTCCTTATAGGCCCTAACTATCTGTATATTAGCTATTAATAAGTTCCTTGGAATGTGGTAATATGTCTTCTAATAGCTTAAGGATTGTACAGTGGTGATAGATACAGTGAAGACTTTACAAAAAGAATTCATTCTCTATGCAAAATAAGCTTTGATATTCTATACTTGGTATTCAATAAAACTTGTACTTTGTGTTTTTCAATTGACTGATTTATGTGTGGATTTGTCCTCTTCCAGGATGCTGGCTATGGTGAGAAGTCCTTTTTTGCTCCAGAAGAAGAAAATGAGGAAGATTTTCAGATGAAGATTGATGATGAGGTAAGGCTTTACACCAATTTTTATTAGTGCATCTCAGTTACCTTTTTAAAGAAACAGCATTATTGAGATAAAATTGACATACAATAAACTGCACATAAAGTATACTATTTGATATGTTTTGACATGTTTATATCTATGAAATTCTCATGACAAAATAATGAGCATACCTGTCACCCAAAAAAATTTCTTTGTGCTCTACTGAAATCCATTTCTCTTGCCTCTTCGTTTCCCTACCCTGTGTCTGTCCACTGGCAACCACTGATCTCCTTTCTGTCACTATAGATTACTTTGTATTTTCTAGAATTTTAGATCATGAAATCATATAGTATGCTTTTTAAAAAAATTGTGGGAATATAAAGTTAAACATCTTAACTTTTAAGTGTACAGTTCAGTAGTGTTAAATACATTCACATTGTTGGCAACTCATCTCCAGAACTCTTTTCATCTTGCAAAACTGAAACTCCATACCCCTTAAACAACCCTTCCCATTTTCTCCTCTCCTCAGCCCTTGGCAACTACCATTCATTCTACTTTGTTTCTGTGAATTTGACTACATTAGATACCTCATGTAAGTGGAATCCTATAGTTTTGTCTTTGTGACTGGTTTATTGTTCTCAATAAATAGCATAATGTCCTCAAGGTTCATCCATGTTGTAACATATGTCAGAATTTCTTTTTTTTTTAAGGCTGAATAATATTCCATTATATGTATATAAACTTTTGTTTATCCATTCATTCGTTGATGGATATTTTGGGTTGCTTCCACCTCTTGGCTATTGTGAATAGTGCTGCTGTGAACTTGAGTATACAAATATCTCCTCGAGACCATGCTTTCAGTTCTTTTGGATATATACCCAGAAATAGGATTAGTGACTCCACATAGTAATTTTATTTTTCATTTTTTAAGGAACCTGCTTATTGTTTTCCATAGAAGCTGCAGCATTTTGCATTCCCACCAGCAGTGCGCAAGAGTTCCAATTTCTCCACATCCTTGCCAAACATTCGTTATTTTCTGTTTTTGTTTCTTTTTAATCATAGCCATCCTAATGGATGTGAAGTAGTATCTCATTGTGGCTTTGATTTGCATTTCCCAAATGACTAGTGACATTGAGTATCTTTCCTTTCATGTACTCGTTGGTCTTTTTATGTTGTCTTAGGAGAAATAACTATTCAAGTCCCTTGCCTCACTTTTTTATTGGGTTGTTTGGTTTTTTGTTGCTGAGTTGTAGGAATTCTTCATGTATTATGGATATTAACCCCTTATCAGATAAATGATTTGCAAATATTTCTTCGCACTCCATAGGTTGCCTTTTCACTCTGTTGATTGTGTTCTTTGATGCACAGAGGTTTTTAATTTTGGTATAGTCCAGTTTATCTATTTTTACTTTCGTTATTGGTACTTCTGATGTCATATACCAAAAATCAATACCAAATCCAATGTCATGAAGCTTTTGCCCTATGTTTTCTTATGAGAGTAGTACAGTTTTCACTCTTTTGTTGAGGTCTTTGATCCATTTTGAGTTATTTTTGTATGTGGTGTGAATAACAGTCTAACTTCAATTCTTTTGCATGTGGCTGTCCAGTTTCCCCAGCACCATTTGGTGAACATATTCATCTAGGTTGCTGTATGTGTGTATCGGTAGCTTGTTTCTTTTTACTTTTGCATTAGTATTCCATGGTACGTATGTACCACAGTTTAATTGCCTTAGAACATTTTGGTTGTTCAGTTTTGGGTTATTACAAATAAAGCCATTTTAAAAATTTGTGTATAATTGAGCTGTGAATATTCACACATAAATCTTTGCATTAACATATATTTCCTTTTTTTTTTTTTTGGATAAACACCTAAAAGTAGAATCCATGAGTCATATGGTAATTTTAACCTTTTGAAGAACTGCCACTGTTTTCTACAGCAACTGCACCGTTTTATATTCTTTTTTTTTTTTATTTTTCATTTTGAGACCCACAGTGAAGGAAACCATTTTATATTCATACTAGCAACATAGGAGGGTTCCAGTTTCTCTCTTAGTGGGTGTGAAGTGGTCCCTCATTGTGATGTTTGTTTGTTTGTTTGTTTGTTTTTGAGGCAGAGTCTCCCTCTTTTGCCCCAGGTAGAGTGCAGTGGTGCCCTGGGTAGAGTATGAGTAGAGTATTACAGGTATGAGCCATGGCGCCTGGCCTGTTTGTTTTTGAGACAGGGTCTGTCTCTGTTGCCCTGGCTAGAATAGAGTTGTGCAATCTAGCTCACTGCAGTCTCCAGCTCCTGGCCTTCTGCCTTAGTCTTCCAAGTAGATGGGACTATAGACACGTGCCACTGCACCCAGCTAATTTTTTCTATTTTTAGTAGAGACAGGGACTTGCTCTTGCTCAGGCTGGTCTCAAACTCCTGAGTGTCAGCCATTCTGCCTGGTCTTCATTGTGGCTTTAATTTGCATTTTCCTAATGGCTAAGGATGTTGAACATCTTTTCATGTACTTACTCGTCCATATGTCTTCTTTGGTGAAGTGTGTGTTCATCTCTTTTGTCCATTTTTATTTTAATTAGTTGTTTGTGTTCTTACTGAGTTTTGAGAGTTCTTCACTTATTCTAGGTATGAGTCATTTATCAGGTATCTGATTTGCAAAGATTTTCGTCCAGTCTGTGGTTTGTCTTTTGATTGTCTTAACAATGTCTTATGAAGTCCAATTTCACAATATTCTCTTTTGTTGCTTGTAGTTTTGGTGCTGTATCTAAGAAATTTTTGTCTAATCTAAAGTCACAGAGATTTTCTTACGTTTTTTACTAAAAGTTTCATTGTTTTAGATCTTACATTTAGATTTATTTTGAGCGAATTTTGTATAGAGTGCAAGGTATGGGCTAAAGTTTGTTTGTTAAAATATGAATGTCTAATTATTCCAGCACCATTTGTTAAAGAGTTGAATTATCTTTGAAAACAAAAATTTGACCAGGCACAGTGGCTCACACCTGTAATCAAAACACTTTAGGAAGCCAAAGTGGGAGGATCACTTGAGGCCAGGAATTCAAGACCAGCCTGAGCAAGAGCAAGACCCCATCTCTTCAAAAGATAAGAAAAATTAGCTGGCATGGTGGTGCGCACCTGTAGTCCCAGCTGCTGGCGAAGCTGAGGCAGGAGGATCGCTTGAGCCCAGCAGTTCGAGGTTTCAGTGAGTTACGATGACACTACTGTACTCTAGCCTAGGTGACAGGGCAAGGCCCTGTCTCTATTAGAAAGAAAGAGAGAGAGAGAGAGAGAGAGAGAGAGAGAGAGAGAGAGAGAGAAAGAAAACCCCAATGATCATATCATATCATATCATTCTAATGCCCATAAACTTTCTCTGGATCATTTATTTTAGAAAAGTCCTTAATATAATTTATAAGACTCTACATGGTTTGGTCCTTACATATAACTCTAACCCTCATTCATCTCCTGTCATTGCTCATCTTTTTTTTTTTTTTTT
>VBSM01000937.1:126612-137507 GCA_008086735.1 Cheirogaleus medius | reverse complement strand
GAGCGATCCGCCCACCTCGGCCTCCCAGAGAGCTAGGATTACAGGCATGAGCCATAAACACACTTTTAAAATGAAATTGGTCAATATGGTTTCATGTCTTGTTTGTTTCACTTACATTGTATTGTAAGCATTTTATCTAGTCCCTCCTGCCCTCCTGACACTGGAATAGCCCATTTGCTAAATCCCTATTCTTTTCAGGGGAGAGAAGAGGGAAGGGATCTGTAATTTGAGTACCAGGCATTGGGTAAGGAGCTTACACATATCTCTTCTCGCAACAACCCTATGAGACATTATCATCCGTGTTTTACAGTTGAGGAAACCAAGGCTTAGAGATGTCAAGTAATTTGTTAAAGTTGCTCAGCTAGTAAGTATTGGCGCCATGACTCAAACCCAGGGCAGTTTACTCCAAAGCCTGTGGTCTTTCACCACACCAGTTTGCTTCATAGCACCCTCTGACAAGCTCATAAACTATGAAAGCATTCCATGCTCTTGTTGGAATTGAACTCTTATCCCATTTCTCTTAAATGTCTCTAAATCAAACAATCAAAATAGCACTCATTGAAACCTTGGACCTAAAACAGTAAGACAAGGCTTAGAAAAAACTAAGCCAGAAAGGCTGTTAGAACATAAAATTGTTCCATGGCTTTGATGCATTTCTGCTTCAGGCTTTTGATCACATACATCAGGTGCTTTATCTGCTTAGAATAGGCAACATTTGTAAGATTCTCCAAAACTTGCCATAAAGCTATGCCAAACTATGTTTTCTCTTTAACTGGATTGCTCTGCATGACCTTTCTCTGCAGTGAATGCTCTAAAGGGGAGTTATCTGTAGTTCTTTTCCCTTTCTTAGATAGAAACTAAGTTGTATGTTTTATGCCACAGCCTCCTGATTTGTATGATACCAACACATCCCTCAGTATGTCTAGAGATGCCTCTGTATTTCAAGATGAGAGCAATATGTCTGTCCTGGATATTCCCACTGCCACTCCAGAAAAGCAAGTAACACAGGTAGGATGTGCACTTTTTCTCTTTGAGAGATTGATAGTATGCCGGGAGGTGGGGGTGGGGGAGTGGTAATGGTGCTATGTGACATACATCAAGGATGACTGGGGCCCCTTGGCCCTGGGAATGAAGACTTAGAAATAATGATTTCAAAGTGGGATGGTGGCAGGTCACATGACTGGCATTGTCTTCTGTCTGTCACTATGGGCAGAGTCAGGTACAGCAGAACTTCAGGGAAGGCACAGGTGTGAAAAAAGTATATGAGGCACCAGACAGGTGACTAGAAAGGCTAACTGCATTCAGAGACAGTTCAAAATAATTGGCCTGTTACTTTATTATATGTATGTTACAATCTAAATTAAAATTATTTTTAAAATTAAATTTTAAAAATTGGCTTTTTCTAGTGGTATCAGAAGATATTCCTAGTCTGAAGCCAGAAATCCTGTAGCTTTTCTTAGCCAGGGTTCCATTGGAAAGTGTCAAACTGAGGAGGGTTTTTCTATCCCAAAGAGTACAACACAAGCTATAAGGAAAGCTTAGTTAGAAAGGAAGAGTCTCCTTGTTACAGTAAGAGTAGACTAAGGACTTTCCTGTTCTTTGGGTTTTTTACCTTGGCCATGATTTCCAAAGAATAGGGGAAAATGCACATGCCTTGAGCTGTGTAAACAGCCCCCACTAGCAGTGGGGTTGGCTGGGATATCAGGGAGGAGCTTCCATCCTGGGTGAGAGCCCTTGGTTAACTCCTCCTACAGGCACGTCCCTCAATGATGTGCTATTTGTGTTCCTTACTCAGATGCGCCAGGGCCGAGGTAGGCTGGGCGAGGAAGACTCTGATGTAGATATTGAAGGGTATGATGATGAGGAGGAGGAGGAGGATGGGAAACCTAAGACTCCAGCCCCAGTGAGTATGCTTACAGAAAGCTTATGGTTACATTACACCCTTACATGATAGGAGCCCCAATAGTACAGGGCAGGCCAAATCCCAAGGTGATATCAGAGGGTCTCCATAGTGAGCCCCAATCTGACTTTAATACTTGGAACCAGCTAAACAAGTCGGTCCACTGAAATTACTTCTTGTGAGGCAGTGAGGGGGGGTTCCTGGTGGTGACTTCTGGTCTCTTACTTGGTCAATTGATAGGGCTTTAACCCCCAACTGGTCTCATTCAGGAAGGTGAAGATGGAGATGCTGATCTTGCAGATGAAGAGGAAGGAACTGTGCAACAGCCTCAAGCCAGTGTCCTATATGAAGATTTGCTTATGTCTGAAGGAGAAGATGATGAGGAAGATGCTGGGAGTGATGAAGAAGGAGATAATCCTTTCTCCGGTAAGTCTTAATCATTGCTTCTGTTCCTATATAGTTCACCATAGCACCCTCAAGACTAGGTAGGAAGCTGTTGTCCACATAGGTTTTTATCAGAAACTGCTGCTTTTATTCAGGCTCCATTAACAGACCTAAGGGGACTAAGCACTCTCTCATAGGATGATCATATTCATTAGCTTTAGAGAAAGTAAAGAGGCAGGGTGCGATGGCTCACGCCTGTTGTAATCCTAGCACTCTGGGAGGCTGAGGCAGGCGGATCGCTCAAGGTCAGGAGTTCGAAACCAGCCTGAGCAAGAGCGAGACCCTGTCTCTACTAAAAATAGAAAGACATTATTTGGCCAACTAAAAAATACATATATAGAAAAAATTAGCCAGGCATGGTGGCGCATGCCTGTAGTCCCAGCTACTCGGGAGGCTGAGGCAGGAGGATCGCTTGATCCCAGGAGTTTGAGGTTGCTGTGAGCTAGGCTGACGCCACGGCTCTCTAGCCCAGGCAACACAGTGAGACTCTGTCTCAAAAAAAAAATAAATAAAAAAAACAAAACAAAACAAAAATAAATGGAGAAAATAAAGAAACACAGTGTAGTAGGAGATGCAAAAGACAACAGTGTAAAAGGCAGTGCCTGCGTAACAGCTTTGATTTGGATACTTCATAAATATGAGAACAAAGTGTTATGTGTGGCAACAGGGAGAGAAAATTAAGAAAAAAGATCCTGTTTTGGGATGTTTTATGAATTAATGGCAATGGCAGAGGAAAAGTATAGGAGGAAATGATAGGAAAAAAAACCAGGTTGGACTGAGATGGAGAAAGGAAATTGTAAAGGATTCAGTTTCTAAACTACATCTTGCCACTGTTGATCCTAGGCCTTTGAGGTGAGAAGTACAGGCAAGATGCCTGTGTAGATGTGTGAGAGCGACTGGTTTTAGAAGACCAAGCCAAAGATGTTAATTCTGTCAAGCTTATCTCTCTTTTTTTTTCTTTTGAGACAGAGTCTTGCTCTGTTTCCCAGGCTACAGTCCCGTGGCATTAGCCTAGCTCACAGCAACCTCAAACTCCTGGTCTCAAGCAACCCTCCCTCCCTGGCCTCTCAGAGTGCTAGGTTTATAGGTGTGAGCCACCTCACCTGGCTAAGCTTATCTCTTGCTAAACCAGGATCTGTCTCTCTTTACAGCTATCCAGCTGAGTGAAAGTGGAAGTGACTCTGATGTGGGATCTGGTGGCATAAGACCCAAACAGCCCCGCATGCTTCAGGAGAACACAAGGATGGGCATGGAAAATGAAGAAAGCATGATGTCCTATGAGGGAGACGGTGGGGAGGCTTCCCATGGTTTGGAGGATAGCAACATCAGGTAATCAGCAGCAACATGCTATAGGGCTGTGGCATCAGTGCCCAGCTATAATGTCAGAGGGCCCAGCATCAGATTACTTTCATCCATCAAACATTTCCTGAGCACATACTAGGGCCAGGCACTGTGCTAGGCCCTGGGGATATACAGAGGAGCAAGACATGTCCTGCCCCTGAGGAGCTCACAGTCTAGTAGAAAAGACTGACACAAATAAATCATTACAAATATAACGTGATAAGTGCTGTAGCATAAGTAAGTACAAAGTGCCAAGGCACCACTGAGGAGGGAGTGCCTCACTCTGCTTAAAGTAATCAGGGAAAGTTTCAGAGATAAGAAAACATTTGAACTGGGCCTTAAAGGATGAATAGGAGTCTACTAAGGAGACAATAGTGGCAGCAGGTAAGGAGATCTTTATAGATGAATAGTATGTTCAAAGGCACAGAAATACAATACAAAGTACATTGAGCAAAGGGAGGTTGTTGGGGAATTGAGGTGCCAGAAGTAGCAAAGGATCATATTATGGAGGAACTTCAATGGCATGCTAAGACATTTGGGTTTTATCTCGTAGGTAATAGGAATCATCAGTTTAAGGAAAAGAAAGTAACATCCAATTTGTATGTGAAATAACTCTTAGGGCAATATGCAACAGATGATGAGGATATCAACTGGGATCTGTCAGGAGCAAGGGGAAAATGAAGAGACATACTCAAGAGCTATTTAGAAGGTAGATCAATTAGATTTAGGAAGTAAAGAAGTCAGATAAATAATGAATGAGAATGTCACTGAGGTAGGAAAGAGAAAGAACAGGTATTAAATAGGGTAGGAAAGGAGGGAAAATTGATTTGGCTTTTGGACATGTTAGACTTAATGTACATATGATACATCTAGTCAGCAGGCAGTTAGAATTTATTCATTCAGCAAATATTTATCATAAGTACAAAAACTAATATGTGGTCCTTTCCTTCAGGGAGTTCAGTCTAGCAGGTAACCTAAAGCAGATAAATAGGCAACCACAGTGTAACATGAAAAGTGTTGTGTCAGGCAACCACAGGGTTTTTCTGGAACTTGGGTAGAGGTGGGGGAGGGGACCTGGTCAGGGAAGGAAACTGAGCCAAATATGAATAGGAATTAGCTAGATGAAGAAGAAAGCAAAGGGCATTCCGGATGCCAGGAACAGTGTGTGTGAAAACACAGAGACATGAAACACTTTTAGAGCACACTAGTCACTCAGTGTGACTGGAGCTTTTGATTGATTCGTGTAAAATCTATGATCCATGTGATAGAAACAATTTCAAGAGGTAGGTAAGGGCCAAATTATGATGGGCCCGAAAGTTTTGGGCAGGCAGTGAATGAAAATAGTATGATCAGATTTACATTTTAGAAAGATTATTCTGTACCCCAAAAGAAAAACAGACAAAAGGAGTGAACTGATAATTCACAAAATAAATGCAAACAGCCAATAAATATATGAAAAAGTAACTTCCCTAATAATCAAAGAAATGCAATAAGAAAAACAATGAAGAGCAATTTTTTTCCTATCAAATTGGTGAAGATTAAAATGAACGATAATGCCCAGTGTTGGAAAGGATATAAGGGTGGGGGAAGACATTCTTAAACTACTGGTGGTTATGTAAATTGACAAAATGGGTGGGTGGGAGAGAGGTATAGCAATTTATCATTATAAATAAAAAAATTTTTAAATGTACATCCCCTTTGACCCAAAAATTCCACATTTAAGAAATTATTCTATGGGAATAATTAAATACCTTCATCAAGATATCTGTATAAGGATGTTTATCACAGCATTGTTTCTAATAGTGGACAAATTGCAGATAGCTTAAATGCCCTGGTGAGAGACTGTTAAATCATGTTATAGTCATACAGTGAAATACCATGCAGCTATTAAAATTATGCTATAGACATGTTTATTGACATGGAAAGATGTTTATTATAATCATTAGTGAAAAAAGCAGATTTCCTGGAGAGTATGTAGAGTATCCCAATTTTGTAAATTAAAAAAAAATGTTTAAGCATCTAAAGTGCATAGAAAAAAATTTGGAAGGTCATATACCAAAAGATTATCTCTGGGTGGTGGAGTTACTGCTGATTTTTCTTTTCTTTTTTTCTGGTGTATATTCTATTTTTTTTTTTTACCAGTGAACATGCATTACTTGTGTGATTATTTTTTTAAGTAAAATTAAGAATAAACAAACAAACAAAAAATAAAGAGCACTCTGGCAGAAGTACGAAGAAGTAATTGCAGGAGAGCAAGACTTGGAGGCATGAAGACTTATTTCAGTAGTGCAGTCCAGAGCTAACAAAGGACTAAGCCAAGGCAAACAGAGTAGGGATGGAAAGGAGGGGGTAGAGACAAAATATATTGAAGAGAGAATCTTCAGGACTATTGACTAATTGGATACTGTAAGTGGTAGATGAAACCATGAGGCTGTCAGAGCATTTATGGTCATGTAAGCTGGCAGTGTGCGTTGTTCAGTTGTAGGGGAGTTTCTTTCATTCAGGTTCTTGTGTATACAAAGTTGGCAAGTTGATGTTCTTGAACAGGACCATTTTTCTCTCAGAGACATGTAGAATAGTCCAGAACCAGTCACTTTAGTGTCCAGGGGAGGTGAGATGGGCTGATCCCTTGGTGGCACTGAGAATGGGAATGGTCAGCTAGAGGACGGTGTCCGAGCTTGAGAGATGACATGTTTCTCTTCTCAGTTATGGGAGCTATGAGGAGCCTGATCCCAAGTCGAACACCCAAGACACAAGCTTCAGCAGCATCGGTGGGTATGAGGTATCAGAGGAGGAAGAAGATGAGGAAGAGCAGCGCTCTGGGCCGAGCGTACTAAGCCAGGTCCACCTGTCAGAGGACGAGGAGGACAGTGAGGATTTCCACTCCATTGCTGGGGACAGTGACTTGGACTCTGATGAATGAGGCTTCCTTTGGGCCTCCTTGGTCAGCCTTCCCTGTTCTCCAGCCTAGGTGGTTCACCTTTCCCCAATTTGTTTATATTTGTACAGTGTCTGATCATGAAAGCACCAGATTAACTAACACCTTAGCCTTTAAAAAAATAGTAAGTAAATGATAATAAATCACCTCTCCTGATCTTCATGGGGCAGTGTTACCCTTCCTTTTAGCAACCCCCTTCCCCCTACCACTACCAAAAAGAGAGAGTGAGCTCATTCTTCTCCTGTTTTCCTTTAACTCCATTTATTGCTCTTGGTATAATTTTTCCCTGGGGAAGGAGGAGAAATTATGAAAGGACTAATAACTTTATGTCCTCTTGATATAGTAGAAATTTTCCAAGCATGGTATCATCTCAGTTTTCTAATTTGCAGGCTGGAACAGGTGAGAACCCCTCTGCAGGGACAGAGAACTGGGTTCTGGTGGACTCTGTGCCACCCTAAAAAACCTATTGGACAGACTGCCCATTATTTTATTATTTATTTGATTATACAATGCCTTGTTCCGAAATGGATTTGAGGCAAGTGACTATAAATCATTGAAAAAGCCTATATGTCAGAAATGATGTGTCTTCTCTCCCTCCCCCCCAGGGGAAATGGTAGGAAAATGGTAAGTTTCTTAGGGCAAAGACTGTGTCTTTTGTTTCTTTTCATGCTTAGGATATGGTTCTGTGTGTAGTAGGTACTTAGTAAATGTTCCTAAAATCACAAAATCCTAAGTAGATGTTACTGAACATCTGTTTCATGATAAGCACTCTACCAGATCCTTGGGGTGCAAAGGTAAATAAGACACATCTCTTTTACCCAAAGAGCTTACCATGAAGTTGGGGATGGGGGAGTGGAATTCAAAACATGTTAATAAGTCATTATAGTACTGTGAGATAAGTGCAATTAAGAAGCTAGCTGTAAAGTATAGGGGAAAATAGAGGAGTGATCATGTCTGAAAAAAAGTCAGGGAATTCTTCCTAGAGGTAATTTTTAAGCTGATTGATGAAGAATTAGTAGGAGCTTGCCAGATGGAAGGAAAAGTCCAGGCAGAGTGTAACACGAAGTGAAAAGGCCAAAGTCTAGAAATGGCAGAGTGTGTTCCTAGTTTGTTTGTTTGTTTGTTTGTACCTGCCTTGTTCCAGGAAGGATTTAAGATGGTTTATGTTCTAGTCCTTTATTGCTGGAATGGCTAGAGATGAAACTAAAAGATAGGAAGCATATCATCAAGAGCTTTGCATTTGATACTAATGAGTGTGAATTTTATATTATGGGAAATAAGCTCTAGAAGAGTGAAATAATCAGATTTGCGTTTTAGAAATTTTCTGTATGTTGAATGAATGAAGAAAGAAATTGAAGAATCAATCATATGTAACAAGACGTGTGATTCCATTTTTGTAAAAGACAAAACCATGTGTGTTTATTTATGTGTGTTTATATATACTTATACATGCAAAGGAAAAAGGTCTGAAAGGATATACACTAAACTGTTCACAATGATAACCTCTGGGGAATGGGATTGGAAGGAAGGGGGTTTATGTGCTTGTATGTATATGGGGCGGGTATTGTGCTTTTATTTCTGTATTGTTTTTTTACAAGTATGTATTATTTTTGTAATAAAATTTTTTTTTTTAATTCCAGCAATAGTGTGGAGAATGGTTTGGAGGGGAGCAAATCTAGTTCAAGTAAGGGGGAAAGGAGCCCAAACTAGGGCTGTGGCATTGGGATGGAGAGGAGGGGGATGGATTTAAGAGATCTTTAGGGAATAGAATCAATAGGATTGGCATTTGGGGGTGGAGGAGGAACAATGGAAAGTGGCTTTCAGAATTTTGGATTGGAAGATTGGGTGGGTACATGGTATTCATTCATTCATTTCAACAGTTATCAAGCCACCTATTTTGTTTTTGTTTTTGTTTTTTGAGACAGTCTGGCTCTGTTGCCCGGGCTAGAGTGCCATGGCGTCAGCCTAGCTCACAGCATCCTCAAACTCCTGGGCTCAAGCAATCCTCCTGCCTCAGCCTCCTGAGTAGCTGAGACTACAGGCACGCGCCACCATGCCCGGCTAATTTTTTATATATATTATTTTTTTAGCTGTCCAGATAATTTCTTTCTATTTTTAGTAGAGACAGGGTCTCGCTCTTGCTCAGGCTGGTCTCAAACTCCTGACCTTGAGCGATCCACCCACCTCAGCCTCCCAGAGTGCTATGATTACAGGCGTGAGCCACCACGCCCAGCCCAAGCCACCTATTTTTATCAAGCAGTCTTCCAGATGCTGATAGAGAAGTAAAATAGAGTCTCTGATTGATTACAAGGAACTTAAGGTCTAGAATGAGAGATAGATATGTAAATAAATAAGTTTAATAAAAAGCAGTCATTGCAATGAATAGTTATTTACAAGATTGTGTGGTGAGAGAAATAAGTTCTCAACTCTACTTATGGAGAAAGGACAGAAATGCTTCACAGAGGGGACCCTTAAAAGATCATGAAGAGTAGGGAGGAATTTACCAGATAGTCCATAGGGTAGAGGGTAGAAGCATGTTCTAAGCATAGGGAACAGAATGCTTAGGAGCATGAAACATGTTCATGGAACTACAAGTGGTTACGGATGGCTGGAAAATAAGGAACATATGCAGTATAGTGATTACGAGCTCAAAGTCAAATGCTCATTTTAGAGCCATCACTCTGGCGGTAGTATGAAAATAGAGTGGAGAGGGATGATGCCAGATAAGAGATGCTGGAGACCTAAACTATGACTGAGGCATTGACAGTAAGGATGGAATGAGAGATATATCTTGGTTACTGATTGGAAATGGGGGGAAAAATAGTAGAACCTGGTTTTATGATTTAGGTGACTGGGTAAATGAGTAAATGATACCATTCACTGAACAGATTGAGGGTGGAAGGTAGGGGAAACAGCTAAGCTTGGTTCAAAGCATGTAAGCTTGAGGTATATATAAAGCTTAGGATTTGAACAACCTTAGGAATAGCTGAGATCACATAGGAAGCATGTGTAGAGTCAGAAGAGCATGGAGGATAGAATCCCAGTGAACACCGATATTTAGGGGTGGTGAGAAATAGAAAACCTAAAGAGCAGTATTTCTTCAAAACCAAGGAAGGAGTTTTAAAGGGTGAAAAAAAGACAACATATTTACCACAGAAACGTAAAGTAAAATCAGGCCTTCAAGAAAGCATTTGGATTTGGTCCAATTAGCAGGTCCCTGGTGACCTGACCTAGCAAAAACAGTTTTAGCAGAGTAGTGAGATTGGAATCCAGCCAGCAGTTGGGGGGGTGAGAAACAAATGGGAGGTGAGGAAGTTACAACAGAGATCAAGAGATCATAGACTACTCTTTTAAGAAGGTGGGCTGTGAAGAATAAAAGAGGGGGAGTGTCTTAGGATGCAAGATAAGTATGCTTACATAGGCTTAGGGGAAAGCAATAAAGGAGGGCTGGAAAAAGCAAGAGAAGATAATTGTTGGGAGGACCTATGAAGACAAAGAGGGGATGTTAGCTAACAGAGAAATTTGCCTTATGAGGAGAGAGCGCTTCCCCTGAGAGAGAGAAAAGAATGGATGCAGTTACAGATCAGTGTGTAGATAAGGGAGATAGAAAGTTTGAGGAGTTCACACTTCAAAGTTTCAGTTTCCTCTGTGAAATAGGAGGGATCATCCTTGTGAAGAAAATGAAAATGAGAATAGGGACTTGAATAAAGTGTTAAACTACTGAGGGGGGGATAATGAGAAACTGGAAACAAGCTAAATGTCCATTAGTAGCAGAGGGGTTGAATTATGATATGTCTATTCAGTGAAAAATATGGAGCTGTTAAGGAGAAAAATCTGTATGTGCTAGTGTGGAAAGATATTCTTGAAAAAATAAGTCAGGTAGGGTTAGATTTCACTTGTTTGGAGGACAAAGGGGATATAAATCCATGTTTGCATACTTACAGAAAAGATTGGGCAAGATGCACTTTAGACTGTCAGCATCTCTAGGAGTGATGTGGAATTGGGAGAGTGGCTCGTTTTCACTTTAAACCTTTCTATTTAAGCAGTTTTTGTTTTTTATTTATTTATTTATTTATTTATTGTATTCTTATATTTTGAGACAGAGTCTTGCTCTGTTGCCCAGGCTAGAGTGCTGAGCCATCAGCCTAGCTCACAGCAACCTCAAACTCCTGGGCTCAAACGGTCCTCTTGCCTCAGCTTCCCGAGTAGCTGGGACTACAGGCACACGCCACCATGCCCGGCTATTTTTTTTTTCTGTATATTTTAGTTGGC
>VBSM01000937.1:77572-91718 GCA_008086735.1 Cheirogaleus medius | reverse complement strand
CCTCCCTCCCTCCCTGCCTGTCCGCGGGGAACCACACCCTTTCCTTTGCGAGGTTGCCAGCCCTATGGTCCACTTCCTATCCTTGGGGGAGAAACCACCCTGGTGCTGTTGCTTTGGCGTTGACCACCCTGCCCGCCCAATTCTCGCTTTGTGTTACTTTTCTCGATGTATTCCTCCGCCGCCGCCTCTGGGTCTTCCATCCCCATTCTTCAGCCCGGTATCTCTTTATTCATAGGGTGTATATATTTTTTTTAAGTTTCCATCCCTGCTTGAAGAGTTTGTAAAGCAACTGGAGTGTAGCTGCACAAGTGCACAAGTGCAGACAATTCAGTCGCGAGCATTTGGTACTAAGAATTAGAAAACAACCAAATTATAGGAGTGTCCTTCAGCTGCCTTTCCATATTGAGGCTATTTGGGGCGGGAGGGGGTGGGGAATTTAGCTGCGGTTCTAAGGTTTCCCGCGAGGTTATTTTTCGGTTGTTTCTCAGTTGAGATATGTCAGAGATTTTAGTTACTATTTTGTGCAGTAATAGGTGAATCGTCAGTAGTATCTTATTCACAATTGTAGGGACTAGGATTAATAATTAGTACGTGCTCGTCTCCCCGCCCGCCCCCACCCCGGTCCCCGTGATTTTTCAAAGATTTAAGATTCCGTATCAGGTTGCCCTTTTCTTTTATTTTCTTATTTAGAGGAAAGATCTCCCTCTGTCGCCCAGGCTGGAGTGCTGTGGCGCGATCATAGCTCACTGCAGCCTCGAACTCCTGGGCTCATAGCTCGCACTTTTTTTTATGTGATATTTTATTTGAGGAAGTTGTCGTTTCAAATGTTAAAATAACAGATAAACGGCTTTGAAAAGCGACAAAGTACTGTGTTAAAATAAGGAGCTAGGAGGTTCTGGAGACTTGTCTAAAATGTAATTTTCTAGTTTCTATTAGAGCTATAACTTCCCCCAGATTTGGATTCATATCTCTCTGCTCTTTGTGTTCGTGGTCAGTTGTGCATTCTGTCAGGAAATTTTACTTTGCTTTCCTGAGTATCTAGAACACTCAGCCCTAATGATGGGGGAGCTAGGCTCAAATTTGAGCTTGTCACTGTAACTTTGGTGGAATTAAGTAATTTGTCCATGGTTTCCCATTCCAACCATTTAAAGTGCTGTGGTCGAATTCCCAGTAATGTATCACTGTTTTAAGTATTTGCAATTGAAACTTACTGTTTTTCCTTCTCTGGGCTTCATACCCTTTATGTATCTGAATTAAGTCACCTACTACATCTATTTATTCTGTTGCACTTTATACTTCAGCATTTTCCTGTTCTTTTTACTTTTTTAGCCATTGCAGTTGCAGGTAACTGCTTGGTTTATGTAGGATTGGTTGCCATGGTCTTTATCCTTTAGTCAATGCCAGAGCTCTTTGGAAAATGTTAGTGCTAAACCAGCAAGGGTGGCATTTAGCTAATTTGGTCTCTTTGTGAATTTGGGATGCTAGAGGAGCAATATAATCTTGGGTCATTATTTGAAATGTTTGATGACCCCTTTAAATATCTTTGCTCTGGACCAATGAATTCATCTTGTTTATCAGCTGTTTTAAAAATAGCACCTTGACTTTTAGGTTTTTTCCCTTAGGTTGCCCTTTTAAAAAATAAAAATTTGAGAAATACATAAACACAGTATAATTTCAAGAGTTAAAAACACACCTGGTGCCCCCACTGAGGTTAAGAGATAGATTGTTACCACAAATCCAACCCAGAACAAGGTACAGGATATTAAGTTTCTCAGTAGGGTACTCTGACTTTAAATCTTTGTGACCTTGCAAATCACACGTTTAATATTTTGTTTCTGTATGTTAACTAAAGTATAAGGAATAATAATCAGTGAATCTTTAGGTGCTATCTTTTTATTTTTTTAACACAAATTGTGTATAGAGCTCAGTTAATTTAGGTACTATCTATGATTTATAATTTAAAAGTACAACGTATTTTTGCTCATTAAATGTAATCTCATTTGGAAGTTAATATTCCTTTCTAGTTTGAGGAAAAGTATTAATGGGTGAATTCTAAAAATGCCAATTCTGCACCTGATTTTAACTTGGAGATATAAATAACGTGCAGAACACTCTAGTGCTTTACATAATTTCAAGCATTTTCATCTTTAAGTTTAATATACCATATTTTTACATTTTTTGGTTTGCATTTCTAACTTTTTGTTTTCCCCCCTCCTTCCCTCAAATGTTTTGATGATTCTCCAGAACCAACGAAACGTATGCTTTCCTTCCAAGGGTTAGCTGAGTTGGCACATCGAGAATATCAGGCAGGAGATTTTGAGGCAGCTGAGAGACACTGCATGCAGCTCTGGAGACAAGAGCCAGACAATACTGGTGTGCTTTTATTACTTTCATCTATACACTTCCAGTGTCGAAGGCTGGACAGGTAGGAGATGTGTGTGTGTGGGGGGTACCTGCTGGTGATTGCTACCTCTGGGTGCTGAGCTTGAAAAATGATACTTAATTATTTGAACTTGAAATTTTTCCAGTACTGGGTTTCAACTGAACGACCAGAGCACGTCTGTTCTCTTGCCCACTTGTGCCATGCCCAGCTGCCAGTTTTTGCCCCTCCTTTTGTGGTGGTGGTTATATTATCAGTATGACTAGAGACCTTTGCTAGATTTGTTTTCCACTTGGGTCTGCTACTTTATAAAAACTCTGTTCAGGTAATAAATTATTCTTGGTGTACATCTGAGCATCCAGTCTCACCTTTTAAGACATGGCAAGCTTGAGGGACTGCAATGCTCAGAAATGATGGTTGTATATACTATGGTAGGAGATGCATATGTTGTTCAAATTGCAAATGCAGTCATTAAATTGTTATGATGTGTTGCTTTTAGTTAATCAGTTGAATCAGTCAAAAGGGAAGAATTTGTGTTCTTGTCTTTTTAATAAATTGTTATTCTGGCATATTTAGACATTTAAAAATGTGTGTCATTAAATCTAACAACAAATGGAAAGTGAGACTCATGCACATAGCATTTTCATTCTTGATCTTAATGATCATGATTTCCAGTGTGGCAGTTTTATAATATCAATGCTAGGAAAAACTTTATCTCATAAGAAAAAGCTGTTCAATTTGAAATCTGGAACACTTTCACTTTTGAAAAACTTTGATTTCCAAAATGTTCCCTTTTATGCACTAGTTAAAAGATAGTGTATTGTTATGTAATTAGCAATAGCATAGGATCTTCAGAAACTGAGTTGCATATGGGCCATACCTTCTTTTCTATAACATACATATCCATGCATCAACACTTTTCACCTTTTCCAGATCTGCTCACTTTAGCACCCTGGCAATTAAGCAGAATCCCCTTCTGGCAGAAGCCTATTCGAACTTGGGGAATGTATACAAGGAAAGAGGGCAGTTGCAGGAAGCAATTGAACATTATCGACATGCGTTGCGTCTCAAACCTGATTTCATCGATGGTTATATTAACCTGGCAGCCGCCTTGGTAGCAGCAGGCGACATGGAAGGGGCAGTACAAGCTTATGTCTCTGCTCTTCAGTACAATCCTGTGAGTACAATTTTTAATGTTTATTTTCCCCTCACAGAAACCCAGAAAGAAACATAGTTTGATACTTCAGACACTGAAATGGGTTTTTGTATGGAATAAAGTCAAGAGTTTAGAAATGTTTATGTACTTAAAATGATGAAATTGCTTTGACCTGGTCTGCATTATGTTAAGTTCATTTTATCTAGCAAGTTACATTAAAAAGTATACAATTTATTCTTACTGCAAGAAACTCATCAATTTTTTATAATGCCCATAAAGTATAGGACATATGACATTGTGTCTTTGCACTGTTGTGATTAATTTTGGATAAATTCTGATAGGTGTTTGCAGCAGTTAATTGATTTTCAAAGAATGGTGGATACAGGGTCTTACCCTGTAATATAGTTAAAATAAGATGCCAATATATGGATTAGTGACATGAATGCTAGGCTACAAAATTTGGTCCTCAATATCCTGTTCTTTTTTCCTTCAACATAATTAGAAGTGGTAGAATTGAGGTGATACTATCTCCACCAGGCTTTTGATTGGCTCTTTAATTTTTTTTTTTTTGGTCTAAGTTGCAGATGTGTTTTGGGGAACAAGTGAGGCCCAGTTGGCAGACATTAAGTTCATACTGTGATTAGGGTCTCTGAAAGATACAAAGACATAAGGCTTGCCCTCAAAACTTTAAATTAGGGAAAGTAAATGTAATCTTAAGAGGTAAGTGATAAAGTGAGGGGTTATAGGAATCCAGAAAAAATTTAAGAATATATTCCCAAGCCATGTTGTTAACATTCAGTTTTGTAACCAACCTGGAAGTGGTTAATAATAATTATTAACTATTATAGCTAACATTTATTGAATATCTACTATGTGCTCAGACACTGTGCTAATGGCTTCAGATGATTGGTCTTAGTTAATGCTCATAATGATCCTTCAAAGTAGACAGTATTATTTACAATTTTACCAATTTAAAAAATCAAGGACTCGAGGGTTATGTAACTTTCTTGGGATCACATAGCTAGTAATGGTGAAGTGGATATTAAAACCTGAGCCTGAATATCTTCAAAGCAAATGTTGAAATGAAAAGAAATAAAAGATAAAAATGGAATGATGTGCCCAGAGGGCACCCACCTCTCCAGGCAGACCTTGAGCACAGTTTGAAAACCATTGATCATATCCTGATGGCCCTTAATCTCCATTTTATAGGTTAGGAAATTGTTTGGTTTTTAAAAAAAATTTTTTTAAGGCTGGTCAAGTGAAGCAGTGAGAGTGGAGAGGAAATTGAAGTTTAATTTACTAGTTTGCTTAAAGATCTGAAATCACTTTTCATCATGACGTCTATTAACAATTATTTTTTCAGTTAATTTTGAGGGTTAAAATTTTTTTTAAAAGAATTCATTTCTTTTTGAATGGTTTTTAATGCATATAAACCTAAATTTGTGTGACTTTTTGTAATTTTTATTGCAGTACTATCTAGCTAGTTACCCACAGAAAGTTTTAGGGAAACCCTGTATGTGCTGCCACTGGGGCTTGGACTTCATTCTTCCCAAGGCTCAGGGCTCACCTGTGTACCCGATTGTCACAGTAAGTTCTTTCCCTTTATTAATCAGGGTCGTTTCCACTCTTCATTTGTTGATTGAGTGTAAAATCATTTGCGTCCTCTTACGCAGCTGCGGTCCTTACCAACTTTAACTCTGATCCCCTTGGCTTAAGTTTTCCAGTTGCTTGTGTAACAGAGCAGTCATTGCTACTGACAGTATACCAGATTGTAGGAGTATGTTGAGAAGCGAAAACTAAAGTGGAAGATGGAACCATGCTATTTAGTATCTAACCTGTTAACAGGAAGCTCATCTTTGTGCCCTACCAAAGAAGTGAGACAGTACTAAAATAAATCATGGATTACCTCTTGAAGGCATTGAATGGCCCATGTGTTCCTATCTGGTTCTGTGTTTCTTACAGTGGAAGGTGCTACTTTATTTCTCTTTTCTTACTAGTAAGAATGAAAATCGGATTGTGCAAACTCCCTTGATTTCACCTAAATACACCATAGTGATCATGTTAATTTATTTCAGGATATTTAGTGTTAACTACATTTAAACTTTGTGTCAAATGCCCGTTGTGAGTTTGGTACTGACACTCTTTGAGTCTTGTTCCTTATGTTGTGTTCTCGTTGACGGTGCTTAAATGCATCTTTAGTGCATTGTGGGCCTCGATCATAGATGTAGTTGGCATTCTATGAAAAATGGTTAAGGAAACTCAGGTTATTTTGGTTTTGCAGCAGTGAAAGTAAAATGTTAAGGTAGTATTCTTGGTAACCTATTTTCAGCTGTTTATCTTTTTAAGTTAATATGTCAGTTCGGGAGTTATTCTCTGTGACTTGATTATAGAAATTGCTTTTAAGACATTGCTATTCATATTTTTACATTTTGAATTGTCTTCCATAATGTTGGATGGCTTAATAATTTCATGAAAATTTTAATGCATCGTATTTGAAGGTGCCGTTGCACATGGTGTTCTTTCACATCATGGCTCCCTAGAGTTGCCCATACCCAGCAGTCTGTCATATGAATTGTGTATAAAATTGTCCTTTGTATAATGGCTATAAACCCTGAGTTGCTCTAAGTAGCTGTGTTTTTGAATCTATAAGTTGTTGAATCGTTGCCTCTGCTTTGATTGTGGATGCACGGAATTGAGAGCTGGCATCTTGACCATCGTGTGTTACTGTCATGTTATTGTTGTGAGCCTCATTTATACAGCTGAACTGTAGAAAACCATATATTTCTATTCTTCTCTGTTCTGCTTTTTGTTAAGGTTGCTGTGCAGATGTCACATTTAAATATTTGAGTACTTATTGTGTGTACAATGCTTTGTTAGGAATTCGGGGAAAATTTGTGGGTTATGTTATAATAAGAGATAGGACCCAGTCCATAAAGAAAAAAAGGTATAAGTTCCTCAGATGATTATTGTTGGAGAGTATTAATCAGAAGATTTCCTTGAGTGGGTGCTTATAACCTAAGCATTCTGTAGGAAGGTAAATAGCAAGTAGACTTCCTTGGCTGAAGTGGTGAGTCAAGTAGTAACAAGAAGTGAATGTAGTAGAGGAGAGTCAATTGGAAGATTTGGAAAGAATAGAGAGGCTGAGGAGTTTGAATTTAATTTGAGAGGCAATTGAGAACTGTAGGTTTTTATTGACCTGATTTTACTTCATGTGTATGTATGTGTGTAGATGTTATGGGTGGTGGGGGTGGGGGACTCTAGGAGGAAAGGCAGGAAACAGATGCCATCTTAGGAGGAATAGTTTTATAGGAAAATCTTACTCATTTTTATCTCCTTACCTTTATTCATACTATTTCCCCCCGTTTACAATGCCCTCCTCCCTTGCCTATTAAAACCCTATGCTCATTCTTCACTGCCTACCTTAAACTTCTCCTTTGAGCTCATCTACTTCTCTTAAAATTCTTTATTACTGTTTTGGCATTTAGTGTGTGCCTTGTCTTTCCACATAGATTGTAAGCTCCTTGCTGATAAAGATTCTATTAATTTCTTTTCCCTAATAGTTCCAGGCATATTTTTGAATTGAATAAAGGTTGCATGAAAGGTATTAACCTGGGATGGATAGAATGGGCCATATTTGGGAAATGTGATTCTTAATGTTTTGATTTGATAGATGATGCAGAATTTTATGGTCTTAGGTTTTGAACTTTTTGGGAGAATGATGATGTCTTTGCATTTTCTAGAAATCAGCTGTTTGTGCACATAGGTTTGGATTCCCAAGCAGGAGAGTTGGATTTCACTGTTATATTTAATATGACATGTTTTACCTCTTTCTAAAACTGCCTTACTACTTATAGTAATCTTTATTTTATAGTAATTTTGAAGATTTTTTTAAGTGTGAAACTTAGTTTATTGAGGAAGGGCAAGATAGATTTACAGAGCAAGATACATTTGCCACAGATGATGGATGGAACCCCCCCCCCGTAGGACCTCCTGTCATAACAAGAGGGCCAAGATTATTTTTAACTATGAACATTGTATTAAACTACAGTGTAAAGGCCAGGCGCGGTGGCTCACGCCTGTAATCCTAGCACTCTGGGAGGCCGAGGTGGGCGGATCATTTGAGCTCAGGAGTTCGAAACCAGCCTGAGCAAGAGCGAGACCCCATCTCTACTAAAAAATAGAAAGAAACTAAAATATAAAAAACTAAAATATAGAAACTAAAATATAGAAAAAATTAGCCGGGCATGGTGGCGTATGCCTGTAGTCCCAGCTACTTGGGAGGCTGAGGCAGAAGGATCGCCTGAGCCCAGGAGTCTGAGGTTGCTGTGAGCGAGGCTGATGCCACGGCACTCTAGCCAGGGCAACAGAGTGAGACTCTGTCTCAAAAAAAAAAAAACAAAACTACAGTGTAAGATTATGCAGCAGTTGGTTAAAATGTATAGTCGTAACAGTCATTGTTGGAGAATTATTGTAAGACTTAATATTATAATGGCTTAGAAAAGGCATAGGAGTTGGTAAAAGACCAAAGATGTATAACCACAATTATTAAGTAGTAGAAGAATTTACGAACAGATTGGATTATTCATTCATAGTCTTCCAAAACAGAGGGGTAACCCTTTTATTTATTTTTGTCCTAGAATATAGATCCTGACCTTTTAAGTTTAGGAAAAAAATAACCATACAAAATAGATAGCAAGATTATAGAATTCATTACTTCTGAGAGAGTATAAATAGGGTTAAAAAATGCTTAGACTAATCAGAGGAGAATAAGTCTTTAATAACATTAATGGTACCTATGATGTTTTGAGGATTAGTATTAGCCTTTTGTGCCCGAGGTCATGGAAACAACCATATTCTCCCAAAACATCAGTCATTGCTTGAGGGACAGTACTGAGTCAGGTAGATCATAGAGCTGACCCAATATGGCCGACCATAAGGTGGTTCTGTGACAGTGTACTTTGGGCACACTTTTTGGTTCACTTGATGGATGATGATAATACAATCACAAAAGCTGTTTATCAGTAAAATCAACTGATTCTGGAAACCATAATACAGTTGCAGAGAGAAAAATATATATGATAATTTGGCATAGTTAACACAATTTCACTTTCTAGGACATAATTTAAGGCTCTTTTACCCATGGGGCCTTTGCAGTGATAAGTATACTTGGCATTGCCATTGTCTCTGCTTGTGAACTGATGGATTTGACTAACAAAGGAAAAATAGAGCAAATAAAAATTTATGCTCACTGTTCTGATGAGTGTCTCATACTGATGAATGGACTGGTGAGTCAGATGACTAGCAACACAATTGAGCTGCTAATAAAAAGCAGAGTCAACTGCTTTTCATTATTCACCCACTCAACTCTCTAATGGCACTTAATACTAATGAGTAATCTAGTGGCAGGTGCCAGGATTGAGGCTTTGGTTGGATGGTAATCCTGCCTGATAGTGAAACGAAGTTAAGGTTTGTAAATATGTCTGACAGCCTAAGGGTAGATTTGCTGATAGGTAATCACTTGCTAAATACATTTTTGCTCACTGTGGAAAATTTTTGGTCCTTGATATAAGAGTGATTCATCATAGCCTTGAATAAAATAGTTGAAGAAATATTTGATAATTTTTTTTAACATGACTGACATTTGGGGAGGGGAGAAGCTCTAGTAACATCCTTGAGTCTTTTATCTGAAACTGGTAGGGCCAAATGCATTTCAAAATAGAGAATTTTTAGGATTTTAGGAAGATAGTACCATATATAAAACTCTCAGCCAGGTATAAAGCAGCACCTTATAGTAAAATATATTTCTGCAACAAAATATATGAATATTTATACTAAGTGAGATAAATAAGTTCTATAAATAACTTCATGTCAGTTAAGGTTAGATTTAACCATCAAATGAGTTTTTGGAACTTTTTTGGAATTTGGAATTGAGGATGAGGGATTGCGGTCCTGCGCTTAAGTTGGTCAAGCAGTATTTTTGGTTGACAGAATAAAATGGCAGGGAGCTAGATGCGTAAAAATGATTTCAAGATATTTGTGATTGACAGAGCAGAGTATAATTAATGACAGAGTATCTCTGGGTTTCTAGGATTTGTACTGTGTTCGCAGTGACCTGGGGAACCTGCTCAAAGCCCTGGGTCGCTTGGAAGAAGCCAAGGTAGGTGTTTGATAGAACACATTTAGACATCAGTGTTATGAAAACTTGTACTTTTTGCCAAGTCTTCAACTCTTCATTGAGCTATCTTCACAAAACAGTCCTATGAAACCGAGGAAAACTGACGGCATGAATCGCCTCAGACTAGAGCAGGGCCAGGCTTTGGCATATCTGTTCTAAATCTGGGGGTAAAGCAAGAACCTGAACATTTTGGAGCCTTTCTGCTGAGCTAGATCATCTTTATAACAATGGGCTCCGTCATGATCTTATGTGGGAATAAATAACATTCCTTCAAATCTGAGGCTTGCCTGCTGGTGACAAGCAGAGCGCCTGTGATTTGGCTCAAGACTCCTATATGATGCAGGTGCCATTGAAAATGCTGCTCTTCTAAGTCCTTTGTGGCTTGTAAGTGGAGAAGATTTTCATCCAAATGTTACCCTGTAATGCTGGCATTTAAAATTCTTATTTAACCTTCCTCCCTTCATCTTCCTCACCCTTTTTACAGTGGAAGAAAGGCTGTTAAAATGATTGCAAATTAATAATTGGAACGTCCTGCCCCTTCTTGTCCTCACTCCCTCCCTGAATTCCTTTTTCCTCTTTTCCAATCCTGGTTGTCTACCTCCTTTTCTTCCTCATTTCCTTCTTTTATTCCTCCCTACCCCACTCCCTTAAAAAAAAAAGTCAGAAGGACAAAGCTGGTTTGTTTGGGAAATGGACTGATCGAAAGAAAACTTGCCAAAGTGGAAAGGTGGCTTTTAGCATTCTGTGTTTTCAAATAATGAATTTGAACACCAGGTTGGGTTAATTAAAGCTTTTGGTATAATTTAAAATTAAATTTATAAATGCAGTTGTCTTGTTACAAGCCACCTTACGCAACCGCGCTGCAGGGGTGAGGAGTGGGGAGAAACCAGAATGCTTCTGAAACTCCCACCTGTTGCTCTGAGCCCCACGCGCATGCTAATGCGTGGAGTGTATGCGCAGCGTAGCTGTCTGTTTGACTGCTTCGTCCAGGGAGGGAGAAGGCTTTTCAGCACCATCTAATGTTAAAAAGGCACTAGTTTTGAGTGCATAGTTCATAAATTCTGCTGACACTTTGGATTAACCTTATGTAGGTTTCCAGCTAATGAATTGTAATTGATTTCAATCTTAGCCGATAAATCTAATTGGTAATTTATAGGACAAATATTTGATCAGCTCCTATTAATTGTCACCCCACCAAGCGGACAGCTAACATGAATTGCACTTCACTGCAGCTTTAGAGATCGGTTTAGGCTGAGACGTTGCGCCTGCCTTAGGTTGCTGACTTCTTTATTTCAGAGCTCTGGAGACACCTAGTTTGAAAAATGTTATTCTGTTTTTTGTGAGAATTTAGTAAACAAGAAAATACTCTTGAGTGAAATGCAATGTATTTCTTTTGTAATCAGTGCATTTGAAAATTCAAGCCAGCATATTCCTAGTAGATGGAAGCAAAATTAAGTTGTCTTTGTAGAAAATGAAGAGCCTTTCTTCCAGCAAAAATCCCTGCTGTATGCAATAGCCCTGATTAACCCTCTCCCTTCTGCATGTTTCCCATGTTACAGACTTGAGACTGTCCTCATTCCCATATGTAATAGACATCCAAAGAATTTCAATTGCTTTGTTGAACTTTTACTAATGATCTTGTTTTTATTTTCTCTCTTGTTTTTGGTTTTTCACCATTGATATTGTATTTAGAAGGTTTCAGGTGGGTGAAACCTCCTATTCCATGCGTAAGGTGCCTCGCTGAAGGGAGCTCGAGGCCTGGATCTAGGGCAGACACACAACCTCCTCCTCCTCTTCCAGCAAGGAACGCACCGAAAAGTCACATGATGAGAAATATGGTAACGGGTTTGTAACTGCCACAGCAAAACAATTTGCCTCCATGCCTGAATCTTCTGTCTTGTGGCTTCAGAAACAGCTTAAAATAATTTTATTTACAAGCAAGTTATTTAAGAGAATGTTTTATACTATAGCCACAATTCTGTCAAAGATAAGTAAAAGTTAATTAAGATATTAAAAATTATTAGAGATAATTTACTTAGTAAAAGCTTCTAACTCTTCTTGTTGTTCATTTTTTTTCCTTTTTTCTTCTTTGTTTGGATTGCAGCATTCTGCTCTTCTGATGATGCGCTGTGACCCTGCAGTAGCGCAAAGGCTGCGCAGCGTTAATGCGCATTGCGTGCGAATGAGCCCCTGTGAACGGTTGACTAGATGAGTAATCTGATTGACTGGCTCCCTCAGTCCTATTCTGTAGCCTTTTTGGATAAAATTGGGTTTTAACATACCTAGAGTCTAACTAATCTCATTAAACAAATATTCTCTATGGGCCTGTCTAGTAGATTAATGGATCTGGTTGGCCGTTTGCTGCGTCTAGGGGTGTTCTATGTAGCGCAGCAGTTCGCAGCGATTGCGCAGTGCGATGCTGTTAGGTTGCGCAAGCGATGTTTGCGCTCGCATTACAGGGACCTCAACCCAGGTGCAATCCTGTCATGTGAGGTTTCAGCCTCAGTCCTTCTTGGGAGACAGGGCATTGCGAGGATGTAACTTAAAGCCTGGCTTCATGATACCTGACTTGGCAGAAAAACATTTTTCAGTAGGATAGTTTTGATGCTAGTGAGGACCATTATTGTTGAAGAGTAGCATTTCCCAAAATGTGTTTCGTAGTACTCTAATAAAATGCCCAAGGAAAGAAGAGTTCCATGGTCTGCTAAGTTCAGGGATCCCTGTGATACTGTTAAAGGCTTAGGGAAGTCCTGTAGTAAAGAAACCTGTTTTTGTTTTCCTAATTTATTTGATCATGAAATCCTTTTTTCCAGTGACACCTCTTAATGCCTTGTGGAACACACTTTGGGAAATGATGGGGGCAGGAAAACTTGGCAGTGGCGCCCTCTAGATACGACTTGAAAACCTAACAAGAGCCCTTAGGTGTTCGGATAAGAGAAGTCCAGCATGTAGTCTTATAGCAACTGACTTCCCACGTTAGTCCCAGTGTAAGGGTTGGTCATTGGTTGGCAGAACTGAACACGGTGGTTTGCACTTGGGTTCTGGTGGCGCAGGCGCAGGAGCAGCCAGCTGTGGCAGCGCATTAGTTTTGGCGCAAGCGAGCCTATGCTGCAGGGTCACTTTTGGCTGGTCAGAGAAGAAATAATGATATCACCTTCTTCCCCCCTCCCCCCAATCTTTTTTTTTCCCTTTACAAATTTTCCCCTTTCCCTTTACCTCCTTCCCCTCCCATCTTCTTTCATTAACCCCTCCTAAGGCATGTTATTTGAAAGCAATTGAGACGCAACCGAACTTTGCAGTAGCATGGAGTAATCTTGGCTGTGTTTTCAATGCACAAGGGGAGATTTGGCTTGCAATTCATCACTTTGAAAAGGTTAGTTAAATTAATAATTGGTATTTATGAAGTATGTACATGTACAGAGTGTTTTTTTACCAGAACTAAAATAATAGGTTTTTACTTAACCAGTCGCATAATGTCTTTGTTTCTCTGACAGAACAGATGGTCCCTGACTTACTATGGTTTGACTTAGGAATTTTTTTACTTTACAGTAGTGCGAAAGACGTATGCATTTAATAGAAACTGCACTTTGAGTAGCCAGATGGCCATTCTGTTTTTCACTTTCAGTATAGCATTGAATACATTATATGAGATATCAACACTTTATTATAAAATAGACTTTGTGTTAGATGAGTTTGCCCAAGTGTAGGTGTATATAAGTGTTCTGAGAATGTTTAAGGTGGGCTAGGCTAAGTTATGTAGGTGTATTAAATGCATTTTTGACTTGAGATATCTTCAACTTAGGATGGGTTTATTGGGATGTAACCTTTCTCTAAGTGGAGGAGCATCTGTATTGCAGTGTTTGCTGGATGGTATATGGTATGGCAGCTTCCAGTTTGGCACTGAGAATGTACTTTAGTAATTAAAAATACATTTTAAAATAGGCTTTAAAGAAGCAGGGCTTCTTGGTCAAAAGGGTGATTCCAGGTCTGGGGCAGGAAATGTACAAGATTTGTCTGGAATGCCTTGTCATACCAGAAAGCAAGGAAGCTTTGACATACTACTTTGTCTCAGAAGGACTCAGGCAACTTGAAGAGGCTCCCACTGGCTAAAGATGGGGACTTAATCATCAACAGGAATAATAACTGAAATATACCGAAACTTATCAAATATATTTAAATCCATGAGCTCATAATTATACTAAAAAATTCATTGGTCACCATTGGAAGATAAGGAACAACTCATTTTGAAAACTGGTTAAAAAGAGAAGAACAGTTTTCGAGGAACCACCATACTATTTTCCAAAATGGCTGTACTAATTTATATTCCCCCATCAGTGTGCAAGGGTTCCCGTTTCTCCATGTCCTCACTAACACTTGTTATCATTTGTCTTTTTGTTTTGTTTTTTCTCTTTTTATCAGATTTTTTTTTTTTTTT
>VBSM01000937.1:60396-72358 GCA_008086735.1 Cheirogaleus medius | reverse complement strand
TGGCGCATGCCTGTAGTCCCAGCTACTAGGGAGGCTGAGGCAGAAGGATCGCTTAAGCCCAGGACTTTGAGGTTGCCGTGAGCTAGGCTGATGCCATGGCACTCTAGCCCAGGCAACAGAGTGAGACTCTGTCTCAAAAAAAAGGAGCTATCGATAAGTATATAATTTCAGAGCCTGATGGCTGTATGGTGGTTAATAGATGTGGTAGGAATTTAGCAGAGAGATTTCAGTGGTGCTGGAGTAGTCAGCATAAATGAAGAGGAGGAAAGGTCTACCTCATTATGTTTGAAACAAGGATAGGTATAAAATAGAGAAAGAGGTAGAATTTGAGCTACTAGGTCTTGGAGAATGAGTAGACTTAGAAAAGGTAGAGAGAAGTTTAGGGGTATAGAGGTACTTGAGCGAAGTTCTTAAGGTTGTGGTAAGTTATTACTGTTAACAGTTTTTTGTAAATCTCAGTTATAATTTTGACTTTTTGTAGGTCTTCCCAGAATTTGCTGCTGCCCATTCAAACTTAGCAAGTGTACTACAGCAGCAGGGAAAACTACAAGAAGCTCTGATGCATTATAAGGAGGCTATTCGGTAAGAAACTCACAACCTTATTTAAAAAAAAAATTTTTTTTTTTAAGAGATAAGATCTTGTTCTGTTGCCCAGGCTGGAGTGCAATGGCATGATCATAGTTCACTAAAACATGAACTTCTGGACTTGGGTGACCCTCCCTCCCGCCTTAGCCTCCTGAGTAGCTAGGACTACAGGCATGTACTACCACACCCAGCTAATTTTTAAATTTTTTGTAGAGGTGGAGTCTTGCTATGTTTCCCAGGCTGGTATCAAACTCCTGGCCTCAAGCAATTGTCCCACCTCCCAGAGTGTTAGGATTGCAGGTGTGAGCCACCGCACCTGGCCCTTTTAAATTATCTTTTAATTTTTAAATGTTTGGCATTTGGCGCATTGGGCAAGTGCTAAAATGGCTTTTACTAACAACAGGGGGTTTAAGATTTTTGTACTAGATAAAAACCTTTGTCCTCTCTCTTTTAGAATCAGTCCTACCTTTGCTGATGCCTACTCTAATATGGGAAACACTCTAAAGGAGATGCAGGATGTTCAGGGAGCCTTGCAATGTTATACGCGTGCCATCCAGATTAACCCTGCATTTGCAGATGCCCACAGCAATCTGGCTTCCATTCACAAGGTACTACTGTTTATTATAATATGTGCATCTTAGCACCTAAAGTTTAATTTTTGGAAACTTCACCATCCCACTTTATTTATTTTCAGGATTCAGGGAATATTCCAGAAGCAATAGCTTCTTACCGCACGGCTCTGAAACTTAAGCCTGATTTTCCTGATGCTTATTGTAACTTGGCTCATTGCCTGCAGGTAAAGAATAATAGGCCAGTAATTGGCTTTCAGTGTTGTAATTGCTTTTTAATTGTTATGTGCTGTAATAATCCAAGCCTGACTGGAGACAGTGTATTTTGGTAGGTTATCTGACATTACTTTAGGCCAAAGACACACAAAATAGTAGATCTTGGGATAGGGTTTTTAGGATAACAACTTCTTTTTTGCTTCCTCTAGATTGTCTGTGATTGGACAGACTATGATGAGCGAATGAAGAAGTTGGTCAGCATTGTGGCTGACCAGTTAGAGAAGAATAGGTTGCCTTCTGTGCATCCTCATCATAGCATGCTATATCCTCTTTCTCATGGCTTCAGGAAGGCTATTGCTGAGAGACATGGGAACCTCTGCCTAGATAAGGTATGATTCTTTTGTTTTAATCTTTTTGTTGTAAACTAAAACACAGATACAGAAAATTGCAAATCAAATGTATAGCTTAATGAGTTATCATAAAGTGAACACTACCCAAGTTGAGAAATGAAACTTTTTGTCAGTCCCCCTTCCATTGTGTCCTGTCTCAAGCATAACCTCCTGCACTTCATAAGGTGAAATCCTTAATTTAAACACTAACAATAGACTGGTGGTGGTTTCCTTTTAGTTGAAAGCCATAATGATTAATAAAGTGTTTGGTATTTTGTGCTCACCTTTGAGAATTAGAGCACTACTTGATCAAAGGTTGGAGAATGGGACTAGAGTGCTAGGTATAGTTTTGTTTTTTTAAAAGGTTTCCCTACATTAAAAAAAAAATTCCCTACAGAATTTTCTAAAATGTTGGAGGGTTTGTCATGCTCTGTCCATGCTGCTTCATTCCTACAAGTTTTAAATTTGCTCACGCTTTTTCATAGGTCTCAGGAAAATGTTAAAGTATGAAACATATTACATACACTGCTAAGGTTATACTGAACTGGCTATAGGAATTAAATGAAATATTCTGGGCAAACCTTCTCAACAGTTGTGATGTGTAGGTTTGGTGTGTTTTTAGTCAGTTTTCCTAGATGAAAATTTCTGTATAGACTCCATTTTACTAACAAGCCTTGGATTCTGTTGTTAGATTAATGTCCTTCATAAACCACCGTATGAACATCCGAAAGACTTGAAGCTCAGTGATGGTCGACTTCGTGTAGGATATGTGAGTTCTGACTTTGGGAATCATCCTACATCTCACCTTATGCAGTCTATTCCAGGCATGCACAATCCTGATAAATTTGAGGTAAGACTAGTGTTTCTCTAGAATCACTCACTATTTAAAAAAAACAAAAAACCCACAGTGTTGGCTTTATTGTCACCACGATGTACTAAACTCAATGTCTTTCCAAAAGATTTGAGCAAGTTTTTATTAAATATACTATGTGCCGCCTTTCAGGTGTTCTGTTATGCCCTGAGCCCAGATGATGGCACAAACTTCCGAGTGAAGGTGATGGCAGAAGCCAATCATTTCATTGATCTTTCTCAGGTAGGTGAAATTCTTTTTTTTTTTTTTTTTCTGAGACAGAGTCTCACTCTGTTGCCCGGGCTAGAGTGCCGTGGCGTCAGCCTAGCTCACAGCAACCTCAAACTCCTGGGCTCAAGTGATCCTACTGCCTCAGCCTCCTGAGTAGCTGAGACTACAGGCATGTACCACCATGCCCGGCTAATTTTTTTCTACATATTTTTAGTTGTCCAGCTAATTTCCTTCTGTTTTTAGTAGAGACGGGGTCTCGCTCTTGCTCAGGCTGGTCTCGAGCTCCTGAGCTCAAACGATCCTCCTGCCTAGGCTTCCCAGAGTGTTAGGATTACAGGCATGAGCCACTGCGCCAGCCTAGGTGAAACCTTATACTTCCAACTTTTTATTTTGAGCAAATTTGAATAAAGCTATTGGCATATGGTTTATATTTTTGATGGTAGGTATTAAACATTATAGTGCTACCTATAGTCAATTGCTTTGATCTTCCTTCCTTGGTCATTTATGTTTATAATCAACATGGTTTTTGCTGAGGTTTTGAACAAAACAGAAATGTGTTGTATTTGTGCTTGGACATATAACATTTACGGAGATTGAGCCAGCACTTGTGACAATAGAAACTTAATAGGTACTAACGGAAGAAATTGAACAAAATGGTGACTTGGAAGAATAAATAGGTCATTTAAAGAAAATAGATGAACCATAGACTTTTGCCTCTTTTTTTTTTTTTTTCTTTTCTCTGAGACAGGGTCTCACTTTGTTGCCCAGGCTGGAGTGCAGTGGTGTGATCATAGCTCACTGCAACCTCAAACTCCTGGACTCAAGCCATCCCCCTGTCTCAGCCTCCCAAGAAGCTAGGACTACATGCACATCCTACCATACCCAGCTAATTTAATTTTTGTAGAGACGGGGTCTCACTATGTTTCCCAGGCTGGTCTCAAACTCCTGGCCTCAAGCAGTCCTTCCACCTTGGCCTCTCAAACTGCTGGGATTACAGGCATGAGCCACTGTGCCTGGCAGTGTTTGCCTTTGGTTATCTTTGTTTCTGTACTTGTTCTGTTGTTACATCCATTAGTTGTATAAGTTTTAAATTAAGATTTAAACCTGTGGGGGAATTAATTTGCTGAGTATGTACACTACAATTTTTTCTTTGTAGACTCTATTGGCCACTTTGGTGACTAGTAGAGACAATATATTATCTCTTTATAGTGTGTATGTTTGTGTATACATGCATATGTATGCATATATATACACTTGTGTGTGTATGTATACATATGTATATAAATACACACGTGTATGTGTATATATGTAAATCATTGAAGTCCTAGCAGAAGGGTTGTAAGACTCTTCTCATTTAATACATAGTATGCACCATCATCTTTTGTAATATAGTTGTTTCAAAAGTATGCCTGGCCATTTTTAATGTACAGTTGAACTCTGTGACCAAGAAGCATACCCCTTTCTACCTTTGAGACCATCAGGGACCTCGCTGCTTGTTGAGTGAAGTCTATCTCTTCAGCATAGCCTTTATAACCTTTATCAGTTTATCAAAACTTTGTTTGCCAAGACTTTCACCCACCATTCACCTTCATGTATACCCTATACCAAATAAAAGTGAGTTACTCACCATTTTTTTAACCTACCGTATACTTTGGTTGGTTCATTCGTTCTTTCTTTCTTTTTTCTTTTTTTTTAAGCCAGTCAAATTTAGCAGTGGGGGGTTGAATACCAACTACTCTGGTTCTTTATTCATGCTGTTTACTACTGAGATTGTATTCTGTCAAACTCCTATTCGTCTTTCAAGGCCCATTTCAAATACCAATTCCTCTATGAAATTTGTTTCTCGTACATTCAATCCAGAAATAAACTCTCCTTCCTCTGTGTTCTGTTTCTGTAATGCTTTGGGCCCATTTTAATGACACTCAATCATAATTTTGCCCTGCATTGATGTAGTTGATTTGTGTTCTTAACACTTTTGAATCTGGGAATCTGAATTCTTTTTAATGCCATTAAAGCTAAATGAACTAATCTGAGATTATACATAGTGAGTTCTTGTTTTCTATTCCATAGATTCCATGCAATGGCAAAGCAGCTGATCGCATCCATCAGGATGGAATTCACATCCTTGTAAATATGAATGGTTATACCAAGGGCGCTCGAAATGAGCTGTTTGCTCTCAGGCCAGCTCCTATACAGGTAAAGGAGTTAATAGCAATCACTTATAACATGTATTGGGCTAAAAAGGCAATGCTGTGTTTTTCTCCCCCTCTGGTTAACTGACGTTTAAAACAATAGGGCAACATGCTTGATTTTTTAAAAGTTCTTGAAATGCACAGGGATAAAGAATTTGAGTGTAGAATACAGTGCCTATAGGTACATGTATATGGAGACATGTAATTCATGGTTGGGTATAAACAGGTGCTCTGCCTTAGAAATTTGAAAAGCATTTTAGCACTTAGTAGGTTAGTCTAAAATACTACTTGATTGTTCTTGGCTAAAGAAGTCATCCCTCCTTGTTTGTTTATTTACTTATTTAACTTTGGCACCTTTTGATGAAAGTTCTTTTTTTTAAAAAACCACTTTATTGAGGTATGATTGACATATGAAAAGCTGTACATATTTAAGGTATTTGATGATGAATTTAAAGATGAGTATACTAATGAAGGTTCTTAATCAGTTTTTGATCTGGGATTGTTTGACTTTAGGCAATGTGGCTGGGATACCCTGGGACTAGTGGTGCGCTTTTCATGGATTACATCATCACTGATCAGGAAACTTCACCAGCTGAAGTTGCTGAGCAATACTCTGAGAAACTGGCTTATATGCCCCACACTTTCTTTATTGGTGATCACGCTAACATGTTTCCTCACCTGAAGGTAGGTATAAAACAGTGCTATGGGGGAATTTCAAAGAACTGTAGTCATGTCTTTCCTTACTCATCCTAACAGACATGTCTGAAACTATTTTTTTCATTAGAAAAAAGCAGTCATCGATTTTAAGTCCAATGGGCACATTTATGATAATCGGATAGTTCTGAATGGCATCGACCTCAAAGCATTTCTTGATAGTCTACCAGATGTGAAAATTGTCAAGGTCAGAACCTAGTCAATATTGTCATTGAAGAAAAGTTAACTGTATTTGGGATCTTTTCCCTAATGATGCATTTTGTATCTTTTTTTTTTTTTTAAGATGAAATGTCCTGATGGAGGAGATAATGCGGACACCAGTAACACAGCTCTTAATATGCCTGTCATTCCTATGAATACCATTGCAGAAGCAGTTATTGAAATGATTAACAGAGGACAGATTCAGATAACAATTAATGGGTTTAGTATTAGCAATGGACTGGCAACTACCCAGGTGAGAGAATAATAGACCATAATATGTACCATAAAGCATGCATTTATTTCCTTTAAACCTCATAAGAACTCTAGGAAGCAAATATCATTATTCCCATTTTATATATGAGGAAATCAGTTCAGTGGAAATTGGCGTCTTATGTAGCTTTGTCAGATTTTAAGTCTTCCAGATTTAGCCAGTAGGTTATTATTGAGTGTTAATAGGTTATTACTGTGTTAATATCTTGTTATTCTCTGACTGTGGCTTTAATCTCTTATATGGTCAACTATCTGTAGGCACCACACAGTTTCTTGCTTCTGTAACCCTATCCTTTCCCTGGCTAAATCCTACTCAGACACTCAGTTCAGACAGCTCCTTCAGGAATCTGTTCCTGTACTTCTTGCTAACCTCTCTATCGCTACTCCATTGGTAACTGTCTTCTTCTATGCTTCTGTAATATTTGGGATGTATCATTATATGCAGCGCAACACATTATAATTCCCTGTGTTTGTATCTGCCACTGAGTTGAATTGTTGGATTGTTAATAGGGTTTTAGAACTTTGCAGGCTAGAGCAAGATGTTTTGTAGTGCAATCTCCCCCAAATTAAAATAGCGTTGCAACTATTTTTTTTAGCTTAATATATCATGTATATTTTCCCATAGTTCAGTGACATGACTTTGAATTGTTTTACATTTTGCATCTTATGGATTCTTTATTTTAATTTTTAAAAATTTTTTTCTTCAGCAGATAGAGTAAAACTTATGGATTCTTTATGGATTAAAAAAACAGCTTGGTGTGGTGGCTCACATCTCTAATCCCAGTGCTTTGGGAGGCTGAGGGGGGAAGATTGCTTGAGGCCAGGAGTTCGAGGCCAGCCTGGGCAACATAGTGAGACCCTATCTCTATAAAATTTAAAGAATAGCCAGATGTGATGATGCAGGCCTATAGTCCTAGTTACTTGGGATGCTGAGGCAGGAGGATCGCTCCCCTTGAGCGTAGGAGTTCAAGGCTTCAGTGAGCTTATGATTGCACCATTGCACTTCAGCCTGGGTGACAGAGTGAGACCTAGCTCTTAAAAAAAAAAAAAGGACTATCTTGACTTTAAATAAATATAACCACATTCTTTTCCTCATTCTAGATCAACAATAAGGCTGCAACTGGAGAGGAGGTTCCCCGCACCATTATCGTAACTACCCGTTCTCAGTATGGGCTACCAGAAGATGCCATTGTCTACTGTAACTTTAATCAGTTGTATAAAATTGACCCTTCTACTTTGCAGATGTGGGCAAATGTGAGTATACATAGATTCATTATTACTGTCTAGAGACTAGTAAAGATTCTGTATATAGACCATCTTGCTGAGGCAGGTCCTCCTACCCCCATTCAGGAACTATTGTGTTTATTCCTAATTTTTAAGAGTTGTAGATTTTTCAGGCGTTTTTGATTTCTCCTTCTAATTTCTAAATATTATATATTTTTTTATTTTTTTTTATTTCAGCATATTATGGGGGTACAAATAATATGGTTGTCTAAATATCATATTATGAACCTTTTAAATTTATAAATTCTGTCTAAATCAGGGGTCAGTAAAATTTTTCTTAAAGGGACAGATGGTAAATATTTTCAGTTTTGTGGTGTATGGTCTCTGTCACATTTAATCAGCTCTGCTGTTATAGCACGAAAATACCACAGACTTTACATAAATGATGAGTATGGCTGTGTTCCAATAAAATTTTATTTATGAAAACTGGCAGCATGCCAGATTTGGCTTACAGGCTGTAGTTTGCCAACCCCTGGTCTAAACTGATAGCAAAAGCTGTCATGTACATCCACCCATGTTTAACATTCTTGAAATATTTTAGAGTTATAACCAGGAAGGAGTCGATTTATGTCATTTCCTCTCAGTGCATCAGACCAGTTTGCATAAGCAAACAGATATGCAATAGCATATCTGTAACTTGATCTTAGTCCATAGAATTAAAATAAAATGGCATGTTTTACCTTCAGATAATCTGGATATAATTCCTTGGTTAATCCCCCCCACATCTGTTTTGTTTTGTTTTAGAGGAGAGGGGCGGGTAGAGGAGAAGAGGAAGCAGATGAGGATGAGTACAGGTGTACTGTCCTCACTTCTCAATGTTCAAAAAAATCTGAAAATCAAAAGCTTTTTCATAACTGTGTGACAAATTTGACAGCAAAACTACCTGAACTGACATTAAGCTATTTATCGTCTTTTATTTAATCCATTTAGTATGAATGTTCCTGCCTCTTGAGGCAGAGGTACTAATGTGTTTGTTGATAAGGAGTTGCCGCTGAGGGTGTTATGTAATATATATGTACTGTACTACTTTTTTTTTTTTTTAGAGATGGGGTCTCGCTCTTGGTCAGGCTGGTTTCGAACTCCTGACCTTGAGCTATCCACCCGCCTCGGCCTCCCAGAGTGCTAGGATTACAGGCGTGAGCCACCGCGCCCGGCCTGTACTACTTTTTTAAAATCGGAAATATTTTGAATTCAGAAATTCATGTGTTCTTCTTGAACTTCTGTGGTACATTGAGTAGAAGTAGCTCTAAATCAGGAGTTGGCAAACTATGTCCCATGGGCCAAATCTAGCCCACTGCCTGTTTTTATACATTTTATTGACACACAGCCACACCTACTTGTTTTCACATTGTTTATGGCTGCTTTCAAGCTACAGTGGAAGAATTAAGTATTTATGATGGTCCATGTGGCCACAGAGCCAAAAATATTTGCTATCTGGCCCTTTACAGAAAAAGTTTGCTGATTTCTAATTAATATTAGGCAAAGTTAGGCAAGTATGAGTTAACTTTCTTTGTTGTGTCATGGTGGGGGATTTAAAATTTGAAATGGAAAATTTCCATCTCTTCAACAAAAACTACTGCCTGTGTCAGTTCCCACAGGAGGTAGCTGCCTGAGATTTTGCCAATTAGTAACTTGATTTGTGTCTTACAACGTCAGTCTCCTCTTTTTCTTTGAACTCTCTCTGGGGACAGCTAAGCAGAAGAAGAGTAATTTAGTTGATCTAATTCATCTATGTGAAGGAAAGTCTTAAGTTCACAGTAGGCTTGTGTCTGGATGGAAAGAATAGAATGTGGTATGATCATTAGAGACCTATGGGAATCTTTTGAGAAGGGTAGATCTGCTATTAATAATTATTCTTATTTTATCTATTTTAGATTCTGAAGCGTGTTCCCAATAGTGTACTATGGCTGTTGCGTTTTCCAGCAGTAGGAGAACCTAATATTCAACAGTACGCACAAAACATGGGCCTTCCCCAGAACCGTATCATTTTTTCACCTGTCGCTCCTAAGGAGGAACATGTCAGAAGAGGCCAGCTGGCAGATGTCTGCTTGGATACTCCACTTTGTAATGGACACACCACGGGGATGGATGTCCTCTGGGCAGGGACACCCATGGTAACTATGCCAGGTAAGTTGCTGATAATTCATTGGAATCTTCCTTCTTGTTCTTTGAAAAATCTCTTTTGAGGGGAGACACTTACAGGTGAAATTATAGTATTAGAAGCAACAGCTAAGGAAAGATGATAGATAATGAAACTTGTTTAAGTCTGAACACTTGGTTCTACTCTCTTCATCTGTATTGTGTGGTTGCTTACCATAAATAACATTGATAACTGTGTTATTTACATTCTCAGGTGTGCAATTGTTATCTTTTGTTTTATAGGAGAGACTCTTGCTTCTCGAGTTGCAGCTTCCCAGCTCACTTGCTTAGGTTGTCTTGAGCTTATTGCTAAAAATAGACAAGAATATGAAGATATAGCTGTGAAACTGGGAACTGATCTAGAATAGTAAGTAAACTTTTCCATGAACATATTATATGGTAAAGTAAAGAGAATATAGCTGTTATAAAATGAAACCATAAAATAAGGGTAATATAGATGAATCAGTTGTATGATCTCTGGATGGGAGAAGAACTTTCTATACTTCCATAAGTGAAGTGATCAAAAGGTGTAGAGAGTAAGAGGCTGAATAAAAAAAATTAAAGAAAATTAAAAGGCAAATGAAGAAAAATCTTTGTTTCATATGTCAAAGTATTAATAGCCTGGCTATATAAAGAACGAAGGACATTTAAATTTTAAATCCACTAATAGGAAAGTAAACAAGGAAATGACCAGACAGCTCACTGAAGTGGAAATACAAGTGGTTAACAAGAAAACGTTTCGGTCTCTAGTAGAAATGCCAATTAAAGTAATATTGAGGTATATCCATTATTTTCTATAAAATGAAGAGTTTTAATATGATATCAGTGAGGGAGCATTGAGGCACTGGCCTTTTCAGTAATTGGTGAGTGAATTGGTACAAGTCTTCCTCACAGTTCTTACAGCCTTAAAAAATAAAAGGCCGGGCGTGGTGGCTCATGCCTGTAATCCTAGCACTCTGGGAGACCGAGGTGGGAGGATCGCTCAAGGGCAGGAGTTCGAGACCAGCCTGAGCAAGAATAAGACCCCCGTCTCTACTAAAAAATAGAAAGAAATTAGCTGGACAACTAAAAATATATATAGAAAAAATTAACCAGGCATGGTGGTGCATGCCTGTAGTCTCAGCTACTCAGGAGGCTGAGGCAGGAGGATCGCTTGAGCCCAGGAGTTGGAGGTTGCTGTGAGCTAGGCTGACGCCTCAGCACTTTAGCCTGGGCAACAGAGTGAGACTCTGTCTCAAAAAAAAAAAAAAAAAGTCAGATCTTTAACCCTAATCCTGCCACTTCTTCACTGTAGCATAAGAAATAAAAAAGTACAACTTAAATTCCTGAAAATGGGTGGGAATTAGAGGGGTGATGCTTAGCTAGATGAGGTTTCATCCATATAATGAAATAGTATTTCTTAAATGAGGTTTTTCTTTGGGTATTATGGGTGATTTTTTCCCATATGTTCTTCTGAGAAGTAGCATATTATGTAGAAGTTAAAGAAGCATGCTCTTTGAGTCATACTGCCTGAGTGAATCCAAGCTCTGGTGACTTTGGGCAAATTAATCTCTATGTGCCTTGATTTTTCTATCTGCAAAATGGAGCTTAACAAGATCTTGTGAGGATTAAAAAAGATATTTCATGTGAAGCACTTAGAACAGTTCTTGGTGCATAGTAAGCATCAAGCAGATGTTAGCTATTTTTAAAATTTTCTCCATTGAACATCACATATACATCGAAGAAAAATGAAAAAAAAATTATTTTCATTTGCTTTATTATTTATTTGTTTGTAATTGGGATTTTATTGGTTGTGTTGAGGATCAGCACGCAGACATTTCAATTTGTACACAATTCTTAACATACATACTGAAAATCTAAAAAACCATGTATTGCAATTCTTTTTTAAACAGTTATTGCAGTGACTTTCCAGCTTAAAATTTGGAGGCAACTTTTCCTTAAGAGCATATCAAGTGCCAGTATCTTAAAATGTTGATAAGCTGTTATATAAGCCATACCAATTCACAATTTATTATCATATATACTACATACTCAAATTTTCAGTAGAACAATGAAAATTTTGAGCCCAGGCATTCAAAAAATTTAAGATTCATGTCCATCAGCCCAGAGATAACTACAGTAAACATTGTAGTGTATTTTTAAATTTTTATTAGACTTTTATAACTTAGTTTGGTTCATATAATACTGTTCCCTAACATTTTGTTATGAAAATTTTCTGTTTTATAAATACTTTAATACCTATTGTTTACATTCTACCATTAATATTTTACTATGCTATTTGTTTTTTCTTTTGAGGTAGAATTTTTTTTTTTTTTTTTTTTT
>VBSM01000937.1:40136-50167 GCA_008086735.1 Cheirogaleus medius | reverse complement strand
TTGTAGAGACAGGATCTGGACCAGGCATGGTATCTCATGTCTATAATCTCAGCACTTTGGGAGGCCAAGGCAGGAGGATCGCTTGAGGCCAGGAGTTTGAGACAGGATCTTGCAGTGGCTATTCACAGCACAATCATGGCCCACTGAGGCCTCAAATTCCTGGGCTCAAACGATTCTCTTGGCTCAACCTCTGGAGTAGCTGGGACTACAGGCATGGGCTACTTCACCCAGCCTGCATATATTTTCCAATGACAGTAACATGAGCCTTGAAACACAATCTAGGGACTTATCCTCCTGGTGGTAAATTTTACTTGAAAAAGATACCAAACAAAATCTGCCTTCTTTTTTTTTTAATTTCTTATTTTCTTATTTCTTTTTTTCTAGCCCAATTTTCGGAAGAAAAAAATCTGCCTTCCTTTTGACCACATATTTCTTCCTTAGTGCTTTTCTTAGACCACTTCTGTTGGTTACTATCCAACCTGGAATTGGATATTTTGCCTTTAGGGATTGGGGTGGGGCTCTCTGTCATGTAACTTTCTGTGTCATGTTTCCCATCCTTTGTTCCTTTTGCCTGACCTTTCAAAAAATATTTGTATGTGTATCACAAATATTTGTGTGTGTGTAACACAAATGTAAAAGGATGGATGAAGTAGGAATCACTTTTTAGTTTGTATATAGTACTATTTACTGATAACCAAGGTCACGTCTTGACCCATGCCTAGGAAAACTTACACCCAGCAAGAGTTTTCTTTCCTTACTAAAAAAATAAACTTGAAGCTTACTACTGAATAAGTCCAGTGTACAGTGGTTGCTAAATGAATAGGAAATCTAATCAAGAGAGTGAGTCAGCTTGTGTCTTGAAAGACTGAAAAAGTAGACAATGAGCCCAGTATCAGCCTCTAGGCCAAATGAAAAGTCCTAAAGAAATGAAGTCTTTCTTTTTTCTTTTTTTCCCCTCTTTCTTTCTGAAAACCTTCCAAAGCAATAACTTTTTTTTTTTTTTTAATTCGAGACAGAGTCTCACTCTGTTGCCCGGGCTAGAGTGCTGTGGCGTCAGCCTAGCTCACTGCGATCTTAAACTCCTGGGCTCAAATGATCCTCCTGCCTCAGCCTCCCAAGTAGCTGGGACTGCAGGCATGCACCACCATGCCCAGCTAATTTTTCTATTTTTTGTAGAGACGGGGTCTCGTTCTTGCTCAGGCTGGTCTAGAACTCCTGGCCTCAGGTGATCCTTCCCACCTTGGCCTCCTGGAGTGCTAGGATTACAGGCATGAGCCCCCGTGCTGGCTAAGTCTAACTTTTGATATGTGAAACCTGGACTTCCTTAGAGCTATTATGTCTACCTCCTCTAGCATTTTGATATCCTCTGTGGCTATGTGTCACAATAACTAATGACAAGATTACCTCTGATGTAGCCAGGCTCCAACAGTGAAGCAATGCTTACTGCAGCGTGGCTCTGTGGCTCCTCCGGGCTGGAGTTTGGCCCTGTGTAATGAGTGGCTGTCAGTGAGATGTCCAGTCGGCTGGCTGTCCGGGGAGCTGAAGGGTCCCGAACAGGAATGCGCTTGGCTTCACCTCGGGTAGTATGCACCAGCTGTCTGGTAAGCGACAGCCACAGGCAAAGTGGCCTTGCATGAGCAGTGGAGAGCGCATGCTGGGCCCAGTGACATCTCATGAGGCAGAGAAGCAAGAGGCCCCAACATCATGGCTCGCTGCAGGGAGCAGTTGCAACTTGGAAAACATCCTTTGTTGGCTCCACAAGTGGACTTGAGTCCTTGGCCATTTACCTAGATAGGAAGCTCATCAGTAGGTGCTCTCTAAGCATTAACGCCCTAAAAGGGGACCTCCTTGCTCTTTTACTCCCCCTTTTTTAAAAATCTGGTCAAACTTAAAGCAAAATTTTATTTTAAACCTTTTGATTTTTAACTGCGATCTCTTCATCCTCAAGCCCTTTTTCCCATGGCCCCTTTCTGGGGACTCACGTTCATATCTTCAAATAGAAATAAATCACTTGGAGGCCGGGCGCGGTGGCTCACGCCTGTAATCCTAGCACTCTGGGAGGCCGAGGCGGGTGGATAGCTCAAGGTCAGGAGTTCGAAACCAGCCTGACCAAGAGCGAGACCCCGTCTCTAAAAAAAAAAAAGAAATAAATCACTTGGCAGAAAACAGGCTTCTTACTGACAGCTAATGTTACTCGGCTAACATTCTTCCCCTATCTTTGATTCAGCAGTAAGGACTACTTAGCAGCTTGTTGCTTCTAATTTTTTTTTTTTTTTTACCTCCACTATTGTGATCCTAACTTCATAACGGCTTAAAGCCCTGCAAACCTTTTTGTATTTCAGAAACTCTGATTGGTTGTTTTCTTCACTTACTTGAGATTTGTGATGTTTGTTTGCTTATGATGCTGGTAGCCTTCCTTTTAAAAAGTATCTTTTATTGTTGCAGTTTCATTCTCGCTCTTGATTCCAGCAATGAAGACAATAAGTCCAATGAAGACAGGGGGTCTGGTAAGTGGAGTCCACTCAGCAGTAATTTACATTTTGAAGTGTCTTTGTAGAGATGACTGAAATGTGATTTGGGACGTTTAGCATAAGCTGGTCCTAGGTTCATCTCTAGGACTCTCTCTAGGTTGGGGAAAGGAAGTTTATTTCCCTACTGTTAGGAGCAGAAGAGTTTCTCTGGGCTTCTTTTCCAACTTACTTCATGTACCTTTTTTTGGCTCTGGGTCTCCTTACTTTTATTTCCTCTTTATCTTTCATGGGATATGTAAATTTTAACCAGCTCTAATTTATGGACTTTGGTTTTAGGGAGTGAAAGACATGGCTAAGCAAATGTTATCATGCTTCAGATGCTTCCTAATGCCCTCTTTCTTTCTCTGGTTTAGTTGTGACCACAACGGAAGCACGGAAGAGATGGAGCAGCAGGTAAGTGGGAGAATTATCGAAACTTGACTTTCTTTTAAGGAAAAAAGCCTGATGCTCTGATTAAGAAGGTTTAAGAGTAAACATCACATTTCCTCTGTGAACACTGGTGCCCAGCAAGATCATAATGTGTGTTTGACCTTCCAACCAGGTTCAAAATATTAGGTTCCTTATCCCTGGCCCATTATCTAATCGGTCAGTTTCTTCTTCAAAATGTGAACCATGCCTTACTTCCAGTCTCCACTAGTCCAAGCCCTTACCAGTTTTTCCTCCTTTTTAAGTGGGCTCCTGATCCTGATCTCTTCCTCCTCTGATCCAGTCTGTACACCAGTTCCACACGAATCTCCCGAGGCCCTGCTTTGATCATATTGATCCCCAATTCAAATAGCTTGTCATATAAAAATCAAGCTGTTTAGCCCAGGATGTACAGCCCTCTGTGGTCTGGCCACAACCTATCTTTCAGCCTTACCTACTGCTATTCCTATTAATGAATCCTCTGCTCTAACCAGAGCTAGATAAAGGGGTGTTGTCCAGGTGCCAAACTATAGGCGATGCTGAAAAAATTACTGTAATATATCTGAAGTATGGTGCTAGACAACTATGGTTTCCACAGGGACTCCTTGAATTACTACAGCAATGTGAATTGGTCATTCCTGCTCCCCCCATCAAGCTGAACAGTGCTGTCAAGTGGGAAAATTTTTTTCTGCCTAGCTCTGATTTATCTCTGTTGAGTATTTTTGCAACATGTAAAAATGCCTGATACCGATGTGTGAAAAGTCATTTGAAATTGGCAGTTATAGTCAGCTGAAATCCTAGAACCAAATAAGGCATTGTATAATATAAAGCCATTAAGTGGAGGCGATCAGTTTTACTAATTATACTTTTAAAGGCAGGTTTATTGGTTTATTGAGGTATGATGTACATACAGTAAAATTCACCCTTTTTAGGTATACAGCTTGATGAATTTTGACAAACGCATGTGGTAGTGTAACCATCACCAAATAGAAAAATTAGTTTCTTCCAGCCTCCACTAGGTAGATGTTGAACAAATATTTAAAGAAAATCTGTTTTAAGGGGCCTGCAAGATTTGCCCACAGGTCTTGGTCCAGTCCCCTATGGCTTCTATATATGGGATACTATAGGAAGAGTAGATTTGGGAGGATGAGGACGAGTCGTTTTGGGCATGTTGGAACTGAGGGGCTTGTGGGCAGGGTGATGTTCAAAACATCTAACAACCGGCCAGGTGTGGTGGCTCACGCCTGTAATCTGAAGCCGAGGCGAGCAGATCGCTCAAGGTCAGGAGTTCGAAACCAGCCTGAGCAAGAACGAGACCCCGTCTCTACCAAAAGTTGAAAGAAATTAATTGGCCAACTAAAAATACATATAGAAAAAATTAGCCGGGCATGGTGGTGCATGCCTGTAGTCCCAGCTACTCAGGAGGCTGAGGCAGGAGGATTGCTTGAGCCCAGGACTTTGAGGTTGCCATGAGCTAGGCTGATGCCACGGCACTCTAGCCCTGGCAACGGAGTGAGACTCTGTCTTAAAACAAAAAACAACAACAAAAAAACATCTAACAACCTATAGAGCACAGGCAGGAATTTGTCAGGATGGATGCCTGGCAGTCAGAACAGATGCCATCAATAAACAATTGGTAAGGCTGTACCTGTGCATGCTGACTAAATATTGGCCCTGCCCACAGGGTGTCCAGGTAAGAAGTTGTAACTGTGGAGCTAGAAGTTAGAAGTCAGGCTGGATATAATGGATTGGGCTGACATATTGAGCTCGGTAACCCAGTCCGTGGGAATTGATTGGATTGCCATGAAGAGGCTGTGTATAAGCCCTGGGGTTGAGGTGAGGAAGGCAAGTAAGTGAGAGGGAGTGAGACGGAAAGGTGAGACGAGGGCCAAAAGATAACTGTGTCCCAGAAATCAAGGAAAGAGAGAGTTTTAAGGATGGAATAGTCAACAGGATAGCCAAAGCCCATCAATTTGGCAGCTTAAAAGTGGTGAACATGGTAGAAATAGGTTAACATTTATATCTGTACACGTCCTGTAACAGTATATTATTTTTCTTTTCTTTTTTTTTTAGACAGAGTCTCACTCTGTTGCCCGGGTTAGAGTGTTGTACGTCAGCCTAGCTCACAGCAACCTCACACTCCTGGGCTCAAGCGATCCTCCTGCCTCAGCCTCCCGAGTAGCTGGGACTACAGGCATGCGCCACCATGCCCGGCTAACTTTTTTCTATGTATTTTTAGTTGGCCAATTAATTTCTTTCTATTTTTAGTAGAGACGGGGTCTCACTCTTGCTCAGGCTGGTTTCGAACTCCTGACCTTGAGGGATCCACCCACCTCGGCCTAATCCCAGAGTGCTAGGATTACAGGCATGAGCCACCGTGCCCGGCCAATATATTATTTTTCTCTCATCATAAAAAGTATATCATGCCTGTGGTACACTATTTGGAAAATACAGGAGTGTGGCAAATTTCATCCTGCTGGAATCTCTGACCCAAATACCTGGGCCAGCTGAGAATGAGGACCCCAGCGTCACCGCCGAGTTTGACTCCTGCCAGAGCACTCTTTCAGTTCAGGAGGGGATGCTGGTTTAGGGTTGCCGAGAGTGGTGCTGAGGAGAAACCTCCCTGCTCTCAGGCTGCCTTTCTCCAACTGTAGCCTTTTGCCCTTCCCAGACAACTGGATCTCAAACTTGATAAAGAAAACTGATGACATTTTCTAGCTAGACATTTCCCTGATCAGTTCCCGCCCACCGCCCCCGTACCAGAAATATTTGAATGTGAACACTCTGACAGAGCCCATTTGACTCTCAATACGTGACAGACAGCTTCTTTTATTTATTTATTTTATTTTTTTTTGAGACAGAGTCTCACTCTGTTGCCCTGGCTGCAGTGCCGTGGCGTCAGCCTAGCTCACAGCAACCTCACACTCCTGGGCTCAAGCGATCCTCCTGCCTCAGCCTCCCGAGTAGCTTGGACTACAGGCATGCACCACCATGCCTGGCTAATTTTTTCTATATATTTTTAGTTTGCCAATTAATTTCTTTCTATTTTATAGTAGAGACGGGATCTCGCTCTTGCTCAGGCTGGTTTTGAACTCCTGACCTTGAGCAATCCTCCCGCCTCGGCCTCCCAGAGTGCTAGGATTACAGGCGTGAGCCACCGCGCCCGACCCAGACACCTTCTTTTAGAAGTATGTGAGACAGAGGGAAGAATGCAGTAGAAAGATGGAAAATCAGGAATAATGGAAAGATTGAGTAGCTTCAAAGAAGGGGAACAGAATTACTGTGGGGAAAAGAGAAAAAATTGACAAGTGATCATGTTCATTGAAAATGCCATGACAGGGAGACTGTCGCATTCACATTTCTCTTTTGTTTTTCCCCCTCTTGTCACTCAGCTTTGAGACGATTGACTGGGAATTTGATGATGAATACTTCTCTAAGGAAAAGAAAGCCAGGCTATTGGAAACAGGCAGTGATGGCAAGTATACCACTCCCTTAGAGAAGCAGCTGAGCTCTGAAACCTCATCACACACGGTAGTTTGGGGATCAGTCAGCAAACTTTCTGTCTGGAATCACTTAGTAGCAAGTGCCACCATTTGTTTCCTCCTATGTGCTGGATGTGGATATGGCTGGGTTCCCTGTGCCTCTTGGTCAATTTCCTAACACAGAAGCCACTGTTCTTTCTGCCTTAGACCTCAAGTGGCCCCCTCAGTAGAGTCTTGCTTGCCTAGAACTATACCAGGGGACACAGTGGAGAACTGAGGCTGAGAAGTATGGAGGCTGCTCTGCTACCCCCTCTTCCTCTCTTCCCCTCCCTCTCTCTGTGTGGGAATGACAAGGAGGAAGAAAGGAGTAGGAGGCATGAACTCGTTCTTCCAGCTTGACGGACACTTGGGTGGGTGATGGTTGTGGGCCAGCTGGCGGTAACATGTTGGGAAATCCTTGCTTTCTCCATCAAGCTGTTGATGTCTGCTGTTTGCCACTTCCTTTATATTTTCTAGAGAGTCCCGTGTTTCTTAGAGCCTGTTTCCCACAGCAGATCCTTGCCTCTTTGGATTCAAAGAGGCTTTTTTGTGAGGCTCGGAGCCTCACAAAATTACATGCAGTTCAGAACCTACCTGCTCAGTTGGCATGAGACACAGGAACACTAGAAGCTTCTTAAGCTTCTAGAGATGGTATTTCATTGATCTTTGTTCAGTCAGTACCAGGTGTAGGGCATGATACTTGGGCACCTAATTAATGTTTGCTAAGCTGAACTCAACTGAAAATGGAAAATTTAAAGAAATTTAAAAATTCTTTAAAAGTAGGGACACAGTGCTTACAATATATAAAAAATGACTATATACTTTCTCTGGCTACTTCTTAGATCATTACCCAAGCGCTGTTGTTGGCCACAGTTTAGGAAACCTGGGATATCAGAGCAGAGAAAGGAAAGGTGGCTTGGAGCCCTAGTCTCCTGTTGTTTCGCCACCTGTCCCCTCAATTTTCTTCCCCCCTCCCTCTCTCTAGCTCTGGGTGGCTGTGCCTGAGCCGGACAGAGATCCGGGTGCTGAATGGGGTCTGACGTGACAAGCTGCTCCAATACTGAAGGGAACCCCAAGGAGGCAGCTTGAGGGCAGGGCGGAGTGACAGGAACAGAAACCGGTTCACCACCAGAGGCCGCCAGGTTCTGACTGCTTGAATCAGAAGAGACGTGTTGTTTTGAGGGTGAACTTTCAACCAAGGCTGCTCTTACGTTGCTGGCCCGTGGGCTCCACCTGTGGGCGTCCGGCCCGGCAGTGCAGGGTGCTCTCACAGGACTGGTTCTGTGTGTTTCTTTGCTATTTTCCACATGGCATTTCTTTCATTATTGTAATGAACTTAGAAAATTCCATAGAATGAAAGATCTGATAAGTTTTTTTTTGTTTGTTTGTTCTTGTTTTTTTTTTTTGAAACAGAGTCTCACTCTGTTGCCCGGACTAGAGGGCCGTGGTGTCAGCCTAGCTCACTGCAACCTCAAACTCCTGGGCTCAAGCGATCCTCCTGCCTCAGCCTCCCGAGTAGCTGGGACTACAGGCTTGCGCCACCGTGCCCGGCTAAGTTTTTCCATATATTTTTAGTTGGCCAATTAATTTCTTTCTATTTTTTAGTAGAGGCAGGGTCTCGCTCTTGCTCAGGCTGGTTTCGAACCTCTGACCTTGAGCGATCCTCCCGCCTTGGCCTCCCAGAATGCTAGGATTACGGGTGTGAGCCACCAGGCCTGGCCTCTGATGAGCTTTAAAACATACTCCAACCTCACTTCTAACTTTTCTCACAGACACAGTCATTTTTTAAATATATATATTGTAAGCAGTGTGTCTCTACTTTTAAAAAATTTTAAATTTCAACTGCAAGTGGGAAATCTTTAAATTTTCTAGGAAGGAGGACTTTTTACCATAAGAGCACCTACTCCTTTTCTCTTTCCTTATTTCATAATTAATTCAAATAACAAATGAGACACTCAGAAGTTACAGTTTTAGGATAAAGAGGTTTTGTACCATAAATATATCTTCATGTCTTCCTCATGCCATGGTTTAGACTTTTTATTGTCCAGCATCATAGAAACCTAGACCTTGAGTTCCAAACAGGATCCACAGAGCGTGTGGTGTCAGTCACGCTGGCCTTCATTTCCAGGTGACAAGACGCTCAGTGCAGACAGTGATGTTCTGCATGTCCCCAAGGCCTCTCAGAGAGTGCTGGTATCAGGATCTAATTCTTCAATCTTAGTCAGTGGTTTTGAGAGCTTTGCACTTATGGTCTAATTGAAAAAAATGAAATTTTGGTGACCAATGTAGAGTTGCCAATTTTAATCTGTCTAATGAAGGAAATAAAAAATCTAACTACCATCTACTATCTCCATAATTTCTTAGAATAAAGAGCACCAAAATTTAGTCAGGACAGTTCTTTAAATTATAGGAATTTAACTTGATGGGGACAAAAAACACCACTTTATTATTCTTATTTCTCTTATTTTGCTGTGGACCAGTGAAAATCTACAAGTCTGCAGACCCGTATTTGGGAACCCCTGAGCAACTACATCGTGCTACTTAGAGAGTGATGTGGAAATTGCCACTGGACTTTGATTGCTATTTTATCTGTCACTGCTGTCAGTAAAATAAAAAAGAAATAGAGGGAAAACAATCCAAAATAACTAATTCTTAACTGTAGTTCAAAATGTTACAGTTCCCAGCTCGTTTGATTTGAGCTCGATAATCTGCTGAAGTTCAGTGTATAAGGTGGGGGTGGAGGGAGTGTATATATGATTGTGTCTCTTGTATTTCAGAAGAGATTCTGGAGGAGTTATATGATATTGACGATGAGCCGATCATCATGGAGCCTCTAGTACTTGAAGAAGATGATGAGAGCAATGATTTGAAGGATCCTGTGCTAAAAGAAGGGGATTCAAGTGATCAGGGCCAAACTGCTTCCGATGAGAAAGAGCCGGACGAGTCTACCGTCTCCCAGCGCAATGCATCTGATGATGTTGGTGAGCAGGATCTTGGTGGAAATCTCAGCCAGCCACCAAATGATCCTGAGGCTAACCTAGAGATTTCAGATGGAAAGATGCCAACTGATGAAGAGCCTGAATCCGTGGCGAAACAACAACCAAGGAAAAAGAATCAAAAAACCAAAAATATTTGTGTGCCACCTGGTAAGCCAGTCATGCCAAGTATGCCTGTCCCACCAAATGTGCCTAAGCCTGCCAAGTTTGTCTGTCTTGTTGGGTCTGCCAGTCCCAGCTGCCAACCCTGTGCTGTTTCAGCGATTTCCTAGTGGCCACTGGAGGCAGCCATCCCAGCGAAAGGATTGTTCTGGGAATGGGGGAGGAATGCCCACGTGTTTCCCATGCTCCCTTATCTTGGTGTTCTCTGTTCCACAGGCCTGGAGTGTTTCCTGCCTGTGCCCCCTTTGTCCTGAGGATATCCCATTTTTCTTAGGACCCAGTCCAATTGTTACTTCCTTATGAAGCCATAAGTCAGAGTGGCTCCTCCCTCCCTGGGTTCCCTAAGTTGTAGAGCCTGTCTCTATTAAAGCACTAATCACAGTTATAATATGTTCCTTTTTTTTTTTTTTTTTTTT
>VBSM01000937.1:22181-34053 GCA_008086735.1 Cheirogaleus medius | reverse complement strand
AAAAAAAAAAAAGTGATACATGCTCACGTGTTTCCCCACACCCAGAATGGCCTTTGTAACTTTGCAGATCCAGTCAATTGGTAAGGGCCCAGCTCAGATCGAAGTTTCTCCATGGAGCTTCTCCTGACCAAATCCCATGGGCACAGTGACTGCTCCCCACCCTGTCCACCTCCATTCCTGAAGGGCAGAAACCAGGTCTTGTCTAGATGTTTTTCTAGCAGCACCCCACAAAAAGATGAACACATTGGAGCTGCTCCAAAAAAGACCTGTTCACCAAAGGCTCTGTGCCATGAACAAAATTGGGTTGAAGTAGGTGGAAATTTCACTTTCAGAATTCTGGGAAGGAAACACTCATGGCTGCCTAAGTGTGCTTCTGGAAGATGGCTTGTGTGGTGGGCTGAAAGTCTAGGGTTGCTGGGTAGCAGACCAGAAAAGGATCAGTTTTAGTGCTCACTTTCTTTTCATTCCTCTTTCAAGACCGACTCCGCGATACTTTGATCCATGAAATATGCCATGCAGCCTCCTGGCTGCTCGATGGTGTCCGTGATTCTCATGGTGACGCATGGAAGTATTATGCCAAGAAATCCAACATGGTGCACCCGGAGCTGCCCCTGGTCACCCGTTGCCATAACTATACCATTAACTACAAGATTCAGTATGAATGTACTCGTTGCAAATCCAGGTAAGAAAGACCTTTCTTCCCAGACTTTTCCCAGTTATGTTTTATTATGGCCTCCAAGTGGCTCTTCAGTGATTTTTAATCAGTAAAGCAGATTGCTGTCTGACTCTCCTTTCCGTGCTCTTTCTCCATTCTCCTTCCTAATTCGAATTGGCCTGGCCCCTACTGCTGCTTGGTACCCCACTCTCTGAGAACCCAGAGAAAAGTCTTGCTTTGGGCCCAAGGCCAACATCTCAGAGCTGATGCCGAGGTACAGTGACTGATTCCTTTGTTGTGTGGTGTCCCTTTCCTCGCTAGGATTGGCCGCTACACCAGATCGTTGAACACCAAGCGCTTTATCTGTGCCGTATGCAAGGGGTCTCTGGTCATGCTGCCCTTAACTCGGAAGGATGGGACCCCCATTACACCGCATGTGCGACCATTTGCCAAGTATGTGCAGCAGAATTATAGATTAGTTCTGCATAGCAATGCAGGGATTACCCACGGGGATGTGATTAGAAAGCTCAGCAAGGATTTTGCTGCCAAGAAACAAAACAAAGCTCCTTAAGGTTGTCAGAGGGTATATTTGTATGAGCAGAATCCTTTAGCTTAGATAAGAAGTTTTAGAAAAACCTGTTTCTATGAAGTTAGCAATATTAGAATGTAAGTCCATTTTTTGATTCATGTCATTAATGCTGATTATTCTTAGCCAAAGGCTATTTATAACCACCTTGTGCACTTGACAGTACTCTGAAGCCCTTCGGATCTACCTTGAGTCTTATTTTGACGCCGTAATTTGACATTGTAAAACAAAATGCAAAAGAAAAATGAGTTAGAGTGGCAGGTTGGAGGAATGAAGATTATGCTGGAAAGAGAACAATTTTTAAAAGCAGTGCTTCCAAACCAGGGCTACTGTCAGATGTAACCTGTTACACCTGCCTAGACAGACAAGACAAGTGTATTTCGTGAATTTAGTCGCTAATGACATTGAATGAAGCCATCTGAGCCATGTAGTTGTTCATAAAATGAAATAAAGTGTTTTCTGCATCTCACTTGTTAGCAAAGTCTGTTCGTTGACTGCCAGTGCTTAGAGAAGAACAAACCCTCGGTTCTTTTGTACAAGACTTGGACGTCTGAAGCCCCCAAGACGTGTCTCGGAGGAGCACCTCCACTCTGTTTCTGATTTCCATGACTGCAGCTTCCCTGCAGCGGGAGATATCCAGCTTGTGGACTGGAACCCACACTGTATTCTTTCCCTAGGGCTGCCTCAGCAAGTCATCACAAACAACACAGATGGATATCTCACAGTTCTGGAAGTCAGAAGTCCAGCACGGGTTTCACTGGGCTAAAATCAAGGTGTGTCAAGGGGGCTATTTCTTTCTGGAGACTGCCCACATCCCTTAGTTCGTGGCCTGTTTCTCCATCTCCAAAGCCAGCAACACCTCCCTCCCCGACTCAGGATGAGAGTGTGGACATCTTGGGGACTCGTTTTTCAGCCTGCCACGGGCATCTTCACCAGTGTAGCATCGCTGATACTTTTTATAGGCAAGATGTGTTATTCTGTCATTTTCTTTCCTTCCTTCCTTCATTTTGCAGAAGCTTAGAGTGTTCTTTTAGTGGCCACAAACTCCAAACCACAAAGCTAGATGGGCTTGGGTGTGTTTATGGGGTGGGACGAGCTTCCCCAGCTAACTCCTGGGATTCCTGCTTCCGATTCCCACCTCCAGCCATATCTGCAGTTTCTGCAAGGGCCCAGCTGGCCTGCGAAACAGCTGGGGGGACCCGACAGTGCAGTGTACCCACTCAGCCCTTCACCCTCTGCCTTGGCTCAGTAGCCCTGCCACCTGCCCTTCTAGGAAGCCCGAGTTTCCTCCACTTACTTCAGCCGCTGTGTGTTCATGACGGTTGGTGAGTCGCCCAGCCTTGTTGCTTTTCTGCAAGCCCACTGCCATCTCCCTAGTAGTCGCCTACGTCACCTCTCCCCTGAATAACCAAGTCAGCCTTCTGGCTGGTCTCTAATACCATCACCTGATCGCAGTCCACCTTTCAGTCTTATTTTCAACCCTTTCCCTACCTGAACCCTTAAGTAGGCAGTTGGGACCACTTATAATTCCTGTGATAGGCATTGCCATTTCCAGCCTCCCGACCTTTGCTACTGTCCTCCCTTCTGCATGGAAATACTGTCTTTACCTCTCTTCACCCTTGGGGATACTCCTTGTCCTTTAAGTCTTTGGGAAGCCTTCCCAGCGGCACTGGCCTCCAGTGCTCTGAGCCCTAGCTCCGTTGTCCACGTGCGCCTCCTTTGCCTCATGGCACAGGCTGCTTGGCATCGCTACCTCTAAGCACATCTTTCCAGCTGTCCCGAGCTGGAGTTCAGAGTCTAGCTCTTATTCGCGTGACAGCCCCTTTCCCCGATTGTGCCAGCCAGTAGCCTAACTGCTTGCCCTGCGCTCACGTGCCTGGTGTTTGCCTGTAAATGAAACGACAGTGCCCAGGAGGGCAGAGCACAGGCCACAGAGACATCAGCAAAGGCAGGATAGGCGGGCACGCGCCAGGGGCAGGCACGGGGAAGCAGGAAGTGCATCCCCAGAGCCCAGGGAGGGCTGATGTAATGATGCGCTCACACACCCTGGTCCTCAGGATCTTGTTTATTAAAAAATTTGAAGCAGGATTGTAGACATAAAAATAGAAGTGAGCAAATACAGAGATCTTGGGGACCACAGCTGCTGAGCTGGAGGCCTGGGCCGCAGCCCCACAGGGGCAGTGTACTCTGTGCCCCTTTCCCGTCCGCACGGGGAAGGCCAAGTTCTGGTTTCCGAATGAGAAGGGCAGTGGGGCTCCTGGCAGCCACCTCTGAGGTGGCAGGGTGGGGCTCGGAGGGCAGCTTCCTGGGGCAGCCGGCCAGTCCCAGGCAAGTCCCAGGCGCCAGGCAGTGGGGAGAGCCAGAGCCGGCCCTGCGGAGCGGGAGGAAGGAGCCTGGATGGTTGGGGGGAGTCAGGCGGTGGGGGGGGACGGGAGCCCACATTCCGGCTTCACAAGCCAGAGTAAGAGGCCTCTGTGGTCTCGGACCAGGACGAGTCCCGGCGGGAGGACGCCGGCTGCCGCTGGCTGCCTCTCTGGTCGGGGCAGCCCAGACGCCAGAGCAGCGTCCACATCCGCTCTCGGAACTTGACCCCTACAAAAGCGTAGAGCAGCGGGTTGAGGCAGCAGTGCATGTAGCCCAGGCCTGAGGTGACCGACTTGGCCACGTCCACACGGCTCTCCAGGCCACAGTTGCGGGCCAGGGCCCCCAGGTCCATGACGGTGTCCACCAGCACCACCAGGTGGTAAGGGGTCCAGCAGAGGGCGAAGGCCACCACCACCACCACCACCAGCCGCATGGCTCGCAGGCGCCGCTGGCCCCTGGAGACCAGCAGCACGGCCAGGATGCGGGCATAGCAGTAGGCCATGACCAGCAGGGGCAGCAGGAAACCAGCCACCAGCTGCAGGACCCGCAGAGCCGTGCGGCCCACCTGCGGGAAGTTGTACTGGCAGTGGGTGGCGTTGAGGCGCTCGTCGTAGCGGGCCGACAGGAAGATGAAGTCTGGGAGGGCGAAGAGCAGGCAGAGCCCCCACACAGCCATGCAGGTGAGCGCCACGCGGGCCCGGGGGCCCCTGCGGTAGAGCTGGGTGGCGTGCACTATGCTCAGGTAGCGGTCGAAGCTGATGCAGGCCAGCAGGAGCGCCCCCGCGTAGAAGTTGATGTTGAAGAGAGCACCGGCCACCTTGCAGAGGCCGGCGCCGAACACCCACTGCACGGCCGCGTCCACCGCCCAGAGCGGGAGCGTCAGCACCAGCAGCGCATCCGCCACGGCCAGGTGCAGCAGGAAGGTGTCTGTGCTGCCCAGGGCCGCGCGCCGGCTCAGCAGCACGGCCACCACGGCGCCGTTGCCCACCAGCCCCAGGACAAAGAGGAGGCCGTAGAGGGCCGGCAGGAAGGCCCGGTCGAAGTTCAGGCTGAAGTCCTGCGGGCAGGGGGGCGAGGCACAGCAGGAGTCGCTGTCGTTTTCTCCGTAGTCATAGGAAGAGCTGAAGTTTTCCAGGAGGGACGCGATCTCAGAGACATCTAGCACTTGGTGGTCACTCATCTGCAGAGGGAGGAGAAGGTGACAAGGGGCCCGGTAACCAGTCCTTCCAGATGGAGTCTGAGGGGCGTTCCTCTGAGCAGCTCCTCCCTAAAGCAGGTCCTGACCAGCCCCTGTAACTGTCCCCACCTTTCTTCCGGGGCCACACCTGAACCCCCTGCATCCACACCGGGCTCTGGGACGCTGACTTCCCTTCTCAAAAGCTGCCTTTCTCTCACCCTTCTGGGTGATCCCAATGGCCCAGGGATCCTGGGTAGAAGGAAGAGCTTCCCTGAGGTTCGCACGCAGAGCCCTCCCTGCCTGCTCTGCCCTCTGCTTGCCGCTCCTGTCACCGCTTGCCCTGCGCCCCGGCCACACCTAGTGCAATCACCTTCCTCCCCACGTCTCCCCGCCGCTCCCTCTCCCAGTCACGGGCCCTCCTCTCCCCTCTTCAGCTGTTGTCCAGGGACCCCAACTTCCTGACCCCCATGGGGACTACTCCCTATGAATCGCTGCAGCCCTGCTAAACGCGTGCTTTCTGCCTGTCCTTCCCCTCCCCTGTACCGAGGCTTGCGCACCCATGTAGCCGCCCACCCACTGGGGGATCCCCCACCAGGCTCTAGCAGGACTCTCCTCCACCCCCTCACCCACACCCCAAACCACCCTGACCTGCAGGCCTTCCCAGGGCCAAGTCAGTCCAGCACACGAAAGTCAAAGCCCCAAGTCAGCTGAAGGGAGGCTCAGAGGTCAGCAAGGTTGAGCCTCAACCCCCACCGTGACTTTTGCAGATGGGGCCCTAAAGCCAGAGAGGGGAGGAGACTCGCCCGTGGTCAGTGGCCAAGCTGGGTTCCCAATTCCCTGTCTGGTGCTCCTTCTAACACAACCCCTACAGCTGCCACCTGCTCACCCAACCCTCTGGTGACCCTGGGCTGTGGGCCAGCCCTGGTGTTTCCCTAGCATCCTGGGTTCTCCACTCCAAGCTCTGCCCTGGCCTGGCTGGGCAGCGGCACTCACCTCAGGGACCATGGCTGGGCTGGTGCTCTGGCTGCCGGGCCGCGTGCTGCCTGCCCCTCTGCTTGGCTGCTTGTGGCTGGAAACCGGCATGCGCAGAGGAAGTGAGGGTTTCACGCGGTTCTCAGCAGCAGCCTCTTCCAGGGGGTTATCTACACGAGACCTGCCCAGAGCCCCGGCCACAGAGCTCTCATCCCAGCCATTCCCGGGCTGCCTGAAGCTGCTCCGGAGGAGCTGGCCACAGCTTGGGACCAGAAAGCCTGGGCCCTAGGAAAGCTCTGGGGGTGGCTGGGTGGGGGCAGATCCTTGGAGGGGTGAGGTCTGAAGGAGGAGCAATGCAGCTGGGAAGTGAAGGGCAGCTCTGCTGTCAGGGGCAAGAATTATTTCTCCCCAAATGAAAAAGAAGAATTACTTCTCCTATCCTGGTAGGGTCAGTGCTCGATAGATTGGAACTGGTGCCCAACTGTCCTGGCCTGGAGTTAGTTGATCTTTGCATGATTGTAAAGACTGGATCGTGAAAGGTGTTAAGTCTGTAAAGGAGAGTCACCTTCATAAAAATTCAAATATTAAAACCAATGCATCGCTCTAAGTCTAGTTCTTCGCCATGGCCCCTCCCCACTAATTAGCAGGGGGAAGGAAAGGGAACTACGAGTAATGAACTCGCTATGTGCCAGACATTGCTTTAGGTGCTTTCTCTAACACTGCCTCATTCCAGCCACACGACTCCCTCGCGAGGTGGGGATTGTCTGCACCGGTGACTCAGAAAGGGGAATGGCCTTTGCCAGGCAGTGATCGAGCAAGGGTGGGCGTGAGGACTGAACCCATAGCCGTCTCACTCTCCTTTCCCCACTCGTCACACTGCCTTCAGTTTCTTTTAAATGGCTAGACTATGATACATTCACGTAGTTCAAATGCACTAAAGCTACGTATTTGAACATGGATGCACCTAGAAAAGCCAACAACCACTCGGTGGGAGAGGCAAGTTCCAGAATGTTGTGTACAGTTTGACACCACTTACATAAATTCTAAAAACCACTGCAAAAAGCAATACTATACTGTTTTGGATACGACTGTTCTCAAAGTTTAGAACGAGCTGGAGGCACCATGAACTCATGAAAACAGTTGCTTCTGGGGCGAGAAGGGGGAGAGGGGTTGGGGAGGGTCCACAGGCACCTCCTGGTTTTAAGGAAAAGCTGTAAGACAGCCTCAGTGTCCCTCTCCCCACCTGCCTCGGCTCTCCCTGTCGCCCTGTTCTCAGCAGCAGCAGCAAGGTGGCCCCTACGTTGCGTCTCCCAAGCAGTTTTCCCGCAGTGGGAAAGCAGGGAGAGAGAGACAGGCACGTGCTAGCCCATGGCCTCGGGGTCCTGTTTCAGCCAGAATGTACCCCTAAAGCCTCCGGGCTCGTTCCTGCAATTCAGTTCACACTTATGGATGTGACACATACTCTCAAGGCTTCAGGTCCTTCCCTTCCTTCTGTGGGCAGATGTGACTCTCCTCGCTGGGAACAGGTCGTCACCTGCTAGGTTCAGGCCAGAGGGAATTGAGGGCCTGGAGGAGGTGGGGAGCAGTCAAGTGAAGGGGACCGAGAGGGGTCCAGAAGCCAGGCCAGTTAGGATGAGTAGACTTGGCAAGTGACTACCTGTGGGGATGGAAAAGGGACAGGTGCTGGGACCACGGTCTCCCAGTGCCAGTCTGCGCAGAGGTTTGAGTTCCCTGGAGTTCCGTGAATGAGAAAGATGAGCACAGAAAGCTACATTTGTTCAACTGAAAGGATATCTTGTATTGGGCAATCATGTTCACCCCCGTTTTGGTTTGAAAAGGGCCTTTTCTTTATGCAATGATGGGGGAGCTAAGATGGGAGTTTTGGAAATATCTTGTGTTGGCAGCTGACACGCCAATGCGGGTCATCCAAACAGATGTTGAAATGTTCTGGTCCATGTGAAAGATGAAAGAGTGGGGATCCCTGGTGCCCAAGTCTCATTCGTTACACAGGGCTGACGCTCCCCACCTCCCCAGGTTGCTGGGAAGGATAAATGAGAGAAGGGAAGGGCGGGGGTTTTGGAAAGGTGCAGAGAGCTTTCTGTTCTCAGCCTTGACTTGCTGCCGTCAGGGCGGATCCCCAGGGGCTGGGCTGGGCTGGGGGACAGGTGGCCCTCGCTGCTCCCCGAGATAAGGGGGCGCACTGGGAAGAACGCTGAACCTGTCTGGGCTCCAGCCCCGACTCCACTCTGTTTGAGCTGTGTGATCTTGGACAAATTACATAACTGTGTTGAGCTGGTTTCCTCAGTGGGGTTGTTACGAGATGAACCAGATAACCAAGGCTGTGAGCTCCTGGCACAGGGCCCAGTGCTTAGTAGGAATGCAATGTGACAATGACAATGTGGAGGGACAGGGATGTTGGCTAAAAACCTGGAGCCACTGGGAACCTTTCACGTCAGGGAGCCAGCAATAGGGAGTGGAGCTTGTGGGGTACCCAGGCATGGACTAGGCCTGAGGACTGGTTTTCCAGAAAGGCCATCCCTTGCCTTAGCTGGGAGTTGTGTGTGCGTGTGGGGTGGGGGCCTCAGTTTGCCAGTCCTAGCCAAATCCTCTGGTTGCCCAGCGGATTGTGTAATCCCGGCAAATCATTTCATCTCTCTGCCTCAGTTTCCTCATCTGAAAAATGGGTATAAGTATAGTACATATCTGATAGGGTTGCTCTGTGGACTACAAATGATAACTCATAGAAAGTGTCTGATATAGGGTAGGTGCCCGGGGAGCAGCAGCCTCCTCCCCATCTAGTAACTTTCCAAACCCACCCGTTCCAAGCCTCAGAAGGGCAAGTCTGTGGTGGACTTCTGCCGTTGTATGCAGCTAAGGTACCTTGAAAGTTTCCTGTGTCGTGGAGCTGAGCCAAATCCGTGTCCAGCTCTCCCATTTGGTTCTTCCCAGTCCCAAGCAGCTCCCAGACAAGGTCAGAGCCAGGCCCAGCCCCTGGGGAGAGCCAGCTAGCCAAGGGCGTGCGGTCTGAGTTCTGGCCCATGTGCCCTCCTTCCTCTGCCCGACACAGCAGCCATGAGGGAAGCCTGAGGAGGAAGTTAGTCAGAGTGAAGCTGCTCTCGCCCCACCTGTGGTCAAGGTGTGAAATGTGCACCTGGCTCTTCTCTGCCACCCCTCCCCCTGTTTTTTTCTTTCTTTCACACCTCTGGGCTGTGGTTTGGGGAGATGGGAGGCTCAAAGGTCTGAGCCCTGCTGCCTAGTCCGTCACAGGAAGGAGGGCCCCTACGGCTGTCTGCCTGGCTGGCCAGCCAGGGAAAAGGGCCATTTCCTCCTCCTCCCCCTCAGTCTGATGTCTCACAACCTCTCTCGCAGCTCCTCCTCGAAGTGGCCTGGGGAGCCCCAGTCAAAGGCTCCTGGTGGTGTTCAGAGCCACTTTGCCTTATCTGTAATGTTCCACACAGAGGCTGCAGTCATGTGTTAGCTGTGTGATTAGTCATCAAAAAGGACAATAATGTCAGATAGCTGGCTCACGCCTGTAATCCTAGCACTCCGGGAGGCAGAGGCAGGAGGATCCCTTGAGGTCAGGAGTTCGAGACCAGCCTGAGCAACAGCAAGACCCCGTCTCTACCAAAAATAGAAAAAATTTAACCAGGCGTCATTCATACACCTGTAGTCCAGCTACTCGGGAGGCTGAGGCAGGAGGATCGCTGGAGCCCAGGACTTTGAGGTTGCTGTGAGCTAGGCTGAAGCCACGACACTCTAGCCCGGGCAACAGAGGGAGACTCTGTCTCAAGGAAAAAAAAAAGTACAAAATTAAGCTGAAAATTGGGATGATTGGTGAAATTTGCATATGCCCTTGGGATTAGACAAAAACCTTGCATCCTTGCTGTTTTGCTCATTGGGATAATGTAAGAGAATGTCCTTGTTTGTAGGAAACATACAATGAGGTATTTAGGAGGAAAGGGCCATCATGTCTGCAAATTACTTTCTTAGGACTTGGAAATCAAATATGCAGAGTGAGAGGGGACTCACAAAGGCTAAAGCAGGTGGGGCAACATGCCAAGAGCTGGGGAGAGGAGGGGCAGAAGGGAGTTCTTCATACTATTCTTGCAACCTGTCTGTAAGTTTGAAGTTACAGTGAAATAAAAGTTACCAAAAGAATCTCAGGCAGGATGGGTTTGGCGTGGGGTGCTATTCCCATCACCTTAGAGGCCTTGTGAGAAGGAGGTGGGGCCACAGCTGCCTGGGAACAAGCACTCCCTGGCAGTGGCCTCTGACCTCATCCCAGGGAAGCACCACCTGTGGCCTCACTTCATGAGTCCCGGGCTTCTTCCCTTTCCCACTGTCTCGCTACCTCCTACCTCTCAGCCCCGAGTTCCTCTCAACTTTCCTGCACCTTTTGAACCAGGGAGGGAAGCGCTGCCTGCTCACCAAGCCACTCGGGGCCCCTCAGGAATACAGGCTGTGCCTGAGGCTGTCAGGGTGACCTCATCCTTGGCTCAGACTGGCTGGGTAGAGGGATTTGGGCTTGTGTCGCTCAGAGGGTGTCACCGGCTGAAAGCCTGAAGTTCTTTTTTTTTTTTTTTTTTTTTTTTTTTTTTTTTTTGAGACAGAGTCTCACTCTGTTCCCTGGGCTAGAGTGCCGTGGCGTCAGCCTAGCTCACAGCAACCTCAAACTCCTGGGCTCAAGTGATCCTCCTGCCTCAGCCTCCCGAGTAGCTGGGACTACAGGCATGCGCCACCATGCCCGGCTCATTTTTTTCTATATATTTTTAGTTGGCCAATTAATTTGTTTCTATTTATAGTAGAGACGGGGTCTCGCTCTTGCTCAGGCTGGTTTCAAACTCGTGAGCTTGAGCGATCCGCCCGCCTTGGCCTCCCAGAGTGCTAGGATTACAAGTGTGAGCCACTGTGCGCCGCCAAGCCTGAAGTTCTTTTTGCTAAACTGGTGAGGCGACCCTGCCAGCAAGGCTGACCTCCCTGAGGAGCAGGTGGGCTGGGCTGGGCTTCTTGGCCGCTGCTAGGCTCCCATGAAGAGGAAAAGGAAACCTTTCTCCCCATCCCAAAGGTACTCCATTGAGCAAAAGCTGTTGAATGATGTCTCTTCCTGGGTCCTTCCCTTGTAAAGTACCCAGTGGTGCTTAAAGCTTGCCCTCCCAAGATCTGCACAAGGGCCCCTTGATGGTGAGCTTGACTCTGGTCTGGACTTTATCTGCTGGACTCTCTGGCCTTCTGGAAAATTCTTCAATCAGCCAAAACTAATTTTCTACAGGATGTGATGTTGGCCTTGAGGGTTTTGTCCACAAGCCCTGTGCAGGGCTGCCATGGCCCAGGCCTTGCCTCCTGTTAGAGTTGAGCCCATATTTCTCCAACTAGGCAGCAAGTCACGCCCAGGCACAGGGATCAGTGCCAGTCCCCAGAGCCGAGCTGCCACATGCGAGGCGGTATGGGCACAGCGGGTAAGCACACAGGCCCTGGGGCAGCTTGTCTGGACTGGGTTCCTGGCTCTGCCATTTACTACGTGTGTCACCTCGGACAGGTGATTTCACCTCTCTATGCTTCGGTTTCCACCTCTGGCTTAAAAGGGTACGTCAGAGTGCTCAGAACTGTCTGGTACAAGGGCAGCGCATACATGCACTGTTAGTGCCCTTCCTGACTGTGGCTGCTGAGGTCTCCCCAGCACTGGACACACCCTTGGGGACAGCTTCATTTGCATTGAGGAACCACACATCTCAAACTAGAAAGTTAAGCCTCGGCCCTGTCTGAGTTGCGGAATTGGTCGAAGCCCTGACGCCTGAGTGCCAGCTTGAGTCCGGGGCCCAAGTCTTCGTGGGTAATGAGGTGGGACGTCCCTTCCAGATGTGGCGCCCTGCCGGGTGGGCTGACAACTCAGAGCTACAGGCCTGGTAGGGACTAGGCCCAGAAGCTTGGCCTTGCCTCTGGGGGTCAGGACTTAAAAGGAGGCTTGAGGAGACACCAAATTGCAAACATGCTGTCCCCTGTCGCACCCAGAAGTTCCTCATTCACAGAAGCCCAGATTAATTGCTGACTCAGCCAAAGCGTCTGGAGATGAGGGGACAGATGGACAACGATAATAACAGTCTTTTTTTTTTTTTTCTTT
>VBSM01000883.1:3403293-3414381 GCA_008086735.1 Cheirogaleus medius | reverse complement strand
ATGGGGCCTCCGGGCTGTGGCTGCCAGGCGCACATGCAGAGGTGCGAGGAAATGAGCAGCCTGCCAAGAGGAAAATTCTCTCCACCGCTTCCTCCCGCGCAGAAGCAAAATGAGCAAAGCAGCAGCCGGTCCCATCCCCCGACAGAGGCGGAAAGACGCAAGAGGTGGCGCGCGGCCCCTGGGACGGGGGCTTGGGAGGTCACACACGGACTCTTGGGCCACCGTGTCCTGGGTTAGATCATCCGAGGGGCACCTTGGGGGCCACTTCTGTAGGTGTCTGCATGGTCTCCACGCCACGGCTTGGAGCAGGTCTCCAGGGCTGAGCCCAGGGACCCCCGCCCAAGGGCAAGAATCGAGGAGACCCCAAGAAAGAAACTGACCCGCAGTGGTCCCACGAGCCTGAATCCACCCAGGCTGGGACCTCCCCAAGTGATGACAACATTAATGATACTAACAATAACAACAACAAAACAACAATATTAAACATTCATAAATTGCCTACTGTGTGCACCTATGGCTAAATGCGTTAAATATATTTATTAACTGAATCTCTACGGCAACCCCAGGGGGCAGGTATAATGGGGAGCCCCACACAAAGCTGAGAAAACTGAGGCCCAGAGAGGGTATGAGGCTTGTCCAAGCCGCACAGCAAGGAGGGGCAGGTTCTGAGATGCAAGACAGGCTGAGCTGGCTTTCGGCAGGGGCACAAACAGGGCACAGGCCTGAACCTGGTCCAGGGGGTGACAGCAGCAGGCCCCACTGGGAGGAGGGAACCTGCCCCGGCATTTCCGCCACCGGCTTCCTGAGCTGCCGCTCAGAGAGGGGCAGGAAAAGTGCATCCCGGCGAGACACCCACCTGGCCTCTGGGGCTTGTCCCTAGCCACGGCACCAATAAATGACACCCGTATGACAGGCCGCCGTGGAAAAGCAATGTACCCGGGAGGGAATCCCGGCCGGTGCCTCCCAGGCTGGGTCCCGGGGGAGCCGGGCACGCCGGGGTGGGGGCCACGAGCCTGGGGCATCTGGGCTCACGTCCGATGCTAGATCTGGATCCCTGGGATGTTTGAGGAAGGGGCTGGAAGGAGGAGTTTGTAGGGGACGCTGCTCTCCAGCACCCCCGGATGGATGGAGCTCCTCACCCCAGAAGGGGGCAAGGAGACATCTGGGGCTGCCTGGGACAAGCAAAGGAAGATTTCAGCCCGTTCCCAGAGCCCGGGTTCAAGGGTACCGCCTGGCACGATGGGGCTACAGCCAAGGGAGCTCCTGCCTCAGGGCCTTTGCACCTGCCACACCTCTGCCTAGAATACTCCTCGGCCGGATTCCCACGCGCCCGGCCCTCTCCCTGCCCTCCGGTTTCAGCTCCAAAGTGGGCTGCTCAGTGAGTCTTCCTACCCGACCCCGGACTTAAATCCGGGCTCCCCCAGACGCAGCCTTCCTGCTCACAGGTGCCAAGAGCGCGTCAGCGTCGTGTGACAGCAACGCTGACCCGTTTTGTTCTCAGCTCCATCGCCAGGGCCTAGAGCAGGACGGGCACGTGACACTCCTGATAGGCATTTTCCGAATGAATGAATGAATCTCCCAGCACAGGGGCTCCCAAGAGGCTCTCACTTGAGCACCAGACGATCCCGCCAACCACAAGCGCCAGGAAGGAGCCACAGAGTTACCGGAGCCCTCCGGGCACTCGGGACACGGGCACGGGCCCCAACCTTCCAGCCGCCCCCAGCTGTCCTCCACCTTACGGTCCAAAAGCCGCCCGTCTGCGTGAGCTGGGCTCGGCACGCGGCAGCGTCCAGACCCTCTGGAGCGTCGGCAGGACCCGGCGTCCAAGTGCCGCTCTCGGCACGGCACGGCCCGCGTCTGTGGCAGGGGACCCCGCACCGGCTGGTGACAAACTGGAAATTAAACAGCCTGGTCCTTCCCACAGAGAGTCCGACAAACACGGATCCGGGGCCGGAGTCGGCACACGGGGCCCGAGGCCAAAGCACGTGTGTCCAGCGCCACTGGCCGCCAGGCCTGACAGATTTGCAGAGAGGGTCTACTGACCCTGACTCTGGAGAAAAGGGCCAAAACGCGCCCTGGGGCTACAGAGAGGGACTCTAACGGCGACGTCGCAATAATGGTGTCATCGTCATCGTCGCCATTACGTTACTGGCTGCGTCAAGCGCCTGCTGTCTGCACGCACCACACAAAGGGCTCTGCGTCGTCCACTGATCTGACCTTCATGATCTCATAACTATCCTTGCTCAGCTGATGGGGAAACTGAGGCACAGGGAGGTGAGGCCACCTGCCCCAAGCTTCGCAGCTAGGGCATCACTGATGCGGGACGTGAGTGCAAGCGATCTGGCCCCAGAACCGGTGCCGTGACCTGCCCTTCTACACTGAGGCACAGAGAAGTTGAGTAACTTGCCCGTGGCCACGCAGCAGGAGGGCGTGCTGCTGGGATTCGGGCTCTGGGTCCCCGCTTCTAACTTCACTCATTCCGCCCGAGGCCCACAGGAGCGCAGGAGACGCAGGGGCCCGGGAGGACGTGGGGGAGAAGGCAGAACCGCGCCAGGCCACAGAAAGCCCAAGAGGAGCCGAGGTGGGGGTGGGGTGCTGGTCTCGGGCAAAATAAAACCTGTGGGCGTTTTGCTGCGGGGCCTTCGACTCCGGGAGTCGCCTGGTGCCCCGGGGCCCCAGGGCGAGACGCAGGGGCTGGCCAGGAGGGCAGCGGGACCGTGAGGAGGGAGAGCCCAGGGCACAGAGAGAACGTGCGGGGGACAGGGGACAGGGGACAGGGGACCGAGGTGGAGGCACACGGAGCTTAGAGCGTGCCTGAGGCTGGGTCAGGGGCACCCAGGGGCTCCTCACGGTCTTGGGGTCCAGGCCTCTGCACGCTCACACCCCCAATTAAGCCTTCCACGCGAGGGGCAGGAGGGGCCTGGGGGGTGAGGGACGGCCAGGGAGCGGCCGCCAGCCGCCGCGGAGAGCAGCTCCGGCCTGACTCGCACGGCCCCTCCCCGAGGGCCAGGACGCCTGCTCCTGCCATTCAGGCAGCCCCAGCTGAGGCGGAGTGGCCCGGCGGGAGAAGAGTGGGAGGTGCCTGGGGTCAGCGGTGACCACGAGTGGGCCTAGCTGTGGCCAAGGGCAGGAGAGGAGGTGGGGGGGCAGGGACCGCGGGACCTGAGGACTCCCCAGGGCTGAGCCACAAGGTGGGAGGTGGGCGGAACCTCCGGCAAGACAAGAAAGGAGACGGAAGCCAGAGGCATCCGACGGTGGCCCCAGGGGAGGCAGGTCCCCCATCCAGGCAGCCGCAGTGACAGTAACAAGTAGGAACGACAGCACGTGGACTCAGGTGACCCTGTGCCAGGCACTGCCATGACAACTCTGGTCAGATCATCAGCGTGGGCCCTCGTGACAATCTGGCAGGTGGCGCTCTGAGTAACCCCATTTTATGGATGACAAAACTGAGGTTCAGAGAGCTTAAGCCACTTATCCTGTTTCCTCACCTGCAACATGTTTCTCCACCTACGAAGCAGAGACCGGAACAGTCGCCACCCTGGGGTGACCAGGGGGTCCACTGCAACTGTATACACGAAGGGCTTTGAACACAAACACCCCACCTGTAGTACACGCTCAATTAACGAGGGTCGCACGTGCTCAGCTAACATGAGCTCCTCTTCCTGCTATTGTTGGTGGCGAGAATGACGCAGGTGACGATTTCAATGCTTAGTAATAATCTCCCACCAGGAGCATATGCCTCAGCCCTAGGCACACAGTAGGTGCTCAAGAAATAGAGGCATCGCACCCCAGGGGCTGGGAACCCTGCCGCTGCAGCAGGCGCCCTCCTTACGGTGATCTGGCCGGAGGCCTGTGACGTGGCCGCCTGGCCTCAGTCTCCTCATCTGCAAAGTGGGCTGACAGCACGAGCCGCTCGTGCCCGGGGCTGCTGTGCGAGAATCCAGTGACTCCGTCGGGAATGCCGCCGTCGTGACAACGACCCGCAACCCACGCGCACCGCGGCCGGCTCTGCGAGGTGCCCGGATCTAAGGAGGCCACCGCGCCCGGGACTCCTACGCAAAACCTCCTCGCTCGCTGCTGATGATGCCTCCCACGCCACTTCCTCTCCGTGTCTCAGGAGAGACCGCACCGGCCAGGCAGGACACACGTGTGCACGTGCACACGCACACACGGAGGCTGGCGGACTCAGCTTCTACCCCAGATGTGACCGCCAGTCTCGCGCCCCCTTGCCGAGCAGCCAGGGGGTCAAACGGGGTAAGCCCAGGACTCTGAGGGCCCCGTGGCAAGCACCCAGAGACACGGTATGCAGTAGGTGCCCAATAAGTGCCAACAGAGCAAAACAGAGGCCCATCCTCCAGGCCAAACCACGCAGCAAGGGGTGAGGCGGGAGGCGGGGCTCCCACTCACGGGCGGGACGCAGGGGTGCCGCTCAGGAGACCCGACCGAGGGCGCACGTGTGTGCGGCAGCCGCACCGGGCCACCTGCTCCCCGGGCCGGGTCACCGGCCCCAGCCATGCACGGGCCCCCCCTGAGCAGAGCCACCCCTGGACCCCCCGACCCCCGCAGTCAGGGACTCAGAGATGTCACAGGGGCCGGCCTGCGTCTCGCGGCCACCTCGCCACGGGGGATGAACTCCAGGCCCACGGGGGGCGGGGGAGGGGTGAGCCCTACGGCCCCAGGCGGCCCCCAGTCCTACAGCAGGGAGGATGCAGAGGTGAGACTGGGCTGCAACGGAGGTGTATACAACAGGCGCTCCACGTTTGCATGCAACTGCCACTGCCAATCAAGAGCGAGGCGGGGCCCCAGCTCCACCTTCCCAGCTTTCAAACAGAAGCGAAGAGACTGTCCCAGCTGCCCCAGGGCCAGGGTCCCCGAGGGAGCACCCCGCCTCCCGGGGCTGGGAGCCGGCGCCACGCCAGCCTGGAGCAGGGTGGGGACCCACCGGGACTACGGAAGAGCCCCAAAGGCGGCCCCGGACTCACACGCGTGCACTTACCGTGTGGGGCCGGGCGATCTGCACCGGGTAGGAAATGCCGTGCGGCGGGTAGCGGGGCTCAGTGGTCCTCCACGTCTGAGCCACGGGCTGCGTGGATCCCGACATGGCGGCGGGGGTCCGGGGGCTCTCCCTTAATCGCCACCGAGGATTAGAAGCTAGTCCTGGTCATCTGCTCGTGGGCCGCCCCGTCACAGGCGCCTGTGAGAAAACCAGGAGAGAAAACGAGGTCAGCCTGGACAGCCGGCTCCGCGCGGCTCCTGCGGGGTCCCCGAGCCGCCCCTGGGCCCCGTGAGGACCAGCAGCACGCAGGGTCTGCGTGGACCCTCTTCCACGCACCGCCACGCTCGCCGCCCACCGACAGCACGGGCCCCTCCCCGCCGCCACGGCCTCACCCGGCAGGTAGAGGGACCCCACTCTGCACGGCCCCCAGGCCCGCTCCCCCCCAGCCCGGGTCCCGAGTCACTGGGACGAGGTTCTCCGAAAGCCTCTGGTAGCTCCGACACGTGGCTGCCGGCCTGTCCCCAGGGGCCTGGCCAGCGGGCGAGGCTCACACAGTGTCCCGGGCGGCGGCGGCCAGGGTCAGCTCGGACAGACCACAGGCCACAGCGCGGCCCGGGGCGAGGCCGGGCCTGCCTGGGGCTCCCCGTGACACTCTGCAGCGGATGACGCCGTGACGTGGGACACGAGATGGGAGGTGACGGGACTGGGAGGCCCAGGGCCACGCCCGGGAAGAGCCAAGGGCAGGACACGAGCCCCCGGGCCCTGCACCCCGGGGGGGCAGATGGACGCAGCCTCCCACAGGACAGGACCCGCCTGCGTCCGGCCACTCTACAGAGGGGAAAACCGAGGCCCAGAGGGAAGGGAGAAATCGGGTTAAGGACCCTTCGCGCTTTTCTCCGCAGCCACTGGCTCACTCCGGGGCTACGGCTGCCTCCATTTCCCAGGCGGAGGCCTCCCGACACCCCCCCACCAGCCCCCGAGGAGCTGCGTCCATTGGCCCGCCACCCGCAACCCCCCGCCAGCCCCCGCTCCACACACACCCCCGAGCCAAGCACAGTCCGCGGAGGGGCCATCCGACAGGCCAGGCTGCCCCCAACGGGGTCGGGGGAGGGGGAGAGACAGGATGCACCCCAGCCCCCGCAGTTTCACCTTGGCGACCCCGCCCCCACCCTGAACTAGTAACTTCCTTCTCCAAGCGGGTGGACGCCCTGGAGACCTGCCCGTCCGCGGTCTCACGTGGAAGAATGGCAGGAGGGCCCACCGAGGTCAGGAGGACCAGAGGAACAAGCATGGACTTGCCTTTCCTTTCAGGAACCACAGCAATGGTCATGTGATCCGGGCCTAGCCAATCAGATTCCTGTACCCCCACCCCTGGCAGTGATTGGTTCATGGTTGAGCATGTGAGCCAATCTGAGCCAATGAGAACCAGCCTTGAGACTTTGGCTAGAAGGACCAGGAACATGGCGCTCCCTCCTGGGGATCTACGCTAGGAATGAGGAAACTCTGGAGCTCCCAGGGCCACCCGGTGCCAGGGGCATGCCAGAGAGAGATGCCCACTGGCAGGAAGGCAGAGCTGGAGGGTGGAAAGCGAGTGCAGTCCCACCCTGGTGACAACTGCGCCAGAAGCCAGACCGAAGGCTGCTCATTTCATTTGGGGGAGCCAGGGCTCCGTCTGTGCGTTTCGTCCTCGCCAGCCCACCTGAGTTTCTGTCACTTGCCACCAAGAGTTCTGACTCACACGGGGACAAAGAAGGCATCGCAGAGGTGACAATGCTTTAGCTGGGTGCTATCGAGCCTTCAGACAGTGAAAAGCGGCAGAATTCCAACGCAAGACGGACACACCCGCCACCTCCTCAGGAGGTTCCTGCGTGGACTCTTCCCGGCCACCGAAATAGGATGTACCTTTTAATTTTTACGAACATGGGAACAAGTCCCGCTCCATCACGGTTAAGCTGTGTGGCGTTGGGCAAGTCACTTCCCTTCTCGAAGCCTCAGTTTTATCATCTGCAAAATGGGGGTGACCGTAGTCCCCATCACTCAGAGTCAACGTGAAGATGACATAGACGCACACAGTGTTCCCTAAACACTGGACATTCACGCGCCACCCTTGCTGTTGAGGTCATGCCCATCTGGCCCCAGTCCTGTCACATACTTAACCATTTTCACCAAAGCGAGTCACTTTCATGCAGTCAGGCATAACTTTACGTACAAGAGAAACTTATAACGCGCATAGGTATTGATACACAGAAACCCAGGGACACACGGAATACGTGGAGAGACTCAGAAAAACCAATGCGTAACCACGTCCATGAACACATCTGTCTGTCTACCGCCACCTAAGCCCCCCCGCGAGTGCAGCCCACAGCGTAGGAAAGGCCACGTAACATAGATCATGCGTTCAACAGGCGCCTAGCACACAGCGAGCGCTCAGCACACAAGAGCTACCATCATGACTGTCGCTGGCACCGTCAGCGACGCAGCCACAGCCCAGCCGCAAGTGATGATGCTACTCCGGCCCCGCCCGGCCCCACCAAAGGCAACGTGGCATCCGTCCTGCAGCCAGAGATGAGAAACCGCCCCAGGGAGAGGGGGCAGGTGTGGCCACCGGGGCTGGGCCCTGTTCTAGAATTTCCCTCGCTGGAGCTTGGCTCAAAGCCCAGAAGACCCTGGCCATCGGATGCGGCAGAGCTAATCCTATTCCGCTCTCCAGGTTTTACACAGCTCCCCGGTCTCCCTTAGCACATGAGGCCGTCACCTCGGCAGGAAGCTGCCCCCCTTCCGAGGGCACCACGGGCAACTCCCAAATTGCTGTTTGATTTTGAGTTGCGTAAGGTGGCCGAGAGGTCTCGTCCACCCCACTGCCTTTCCGACTTCCGTTGCCCGACGAGACGCCGCCTCGGGACGGCAGGCCCCGGCACGTGCTCCCCACGGTGCACACAGGCTGCAGCGGCCGGGGCAGGTGACACGCTGCTACAGCACCCCTGGGGCTGGCGGGCTTCCCGCTGCTGCCTGTGACTCACAAGGGGACCCCAGCCGCGCACGGGGGCCAGACCTCCCCAGCCCGATGTCCTCCAGTGCAGCTTGGGCCCAAAGCCAGCAGGTGACTCTGGCGACCCGGTGCCGCCCTCCTCACCAGGAGCTCAGCAAACCCGATCTCCACCCCCTCCCAACCTGAGCTGCGCCTGTGGCCAACTCAAAAAAAAATTTAGAAAAGCAAGTTTGACAGTTGCCCGAAAATGTAACCATAGAACGACCGTACGACCCAGCAATGTCAGGCGTATCCACAAAAGAACTAGAAGCAGGGACTCAAGCGAACCGTGCCACGCACGCTCACAGCTGCACTGCTGACGGCAGACACAGCCCGAACTGCGTCCTGTCTGTGCGGCGGAATATTACGCAGCCGTGAAAAGGAACAGAGCTCCGGCAGGCCGCGCCGTGGAGGGACTAGAAAATGTGGCACTGAATGAAAGAAGCCAGGCCCGGAAGACCACACATCGCGTGATCCCATGTATGGAAAATGTGCAGACGGGGAACTCCGGAGAGATGGAGAGCAGAGTGGGGGTCCCAGGGTGGGGGAGGGCAGCGGCTGCCAGTGGGTGTGGGGTTTCACTACACGGTGGGAAGGCTTGGAAACCAGACAGGGCAGGTGGGGGCACAGTTACAAACACGAAAGGAAATTCTAAGCTTTGGCTTTTGGTCGGCAAGGTTGGGAGGTGAACGACAAGGAAAACGACGACGCTACTTCCTCGACGACAGGGGCAGGCGCGGGTGCGGCAGACTCTTGAGGACCCGGAGTAGGAACCGGGACGCAGACGCCGACGTCACCGCTGGGTCTGGCTGTGTTGGGGTCGGAAGAGAGTGGCCGGCATTCATCCAGTGATGGACGCTCTGGGGACCCACTGCTCACTGAGCCCCGGGGTAGGCGCTGAGGACTCGAGGTGAAGGAGGGAGGGGCCGGGCCCCGCAGGGCGGACAAGCGCAGACGGTGGCCGCCGGAAGAGGACAGACAGGGGCTCTGCACGCCCGGACCTTGCCCAGCCTTGGGGGGACACGAGGGAGAACTTCCAGGGGGTGAGGAAGAGAGAGCCGGGAGGACGGGGAGGCAGGGGTGCTCCGGGCAGAGAGCATCTCCCGAGCGCGAGCCCAGAGGTGAGCACAGGCACCCTGTGTTTTGAGAAATTCACTGAGTGAGCATCAGGGGAGGAGCATGGTTTTTGTTCTAAGGGCAATGGGGAGCCACGGAAGGCGGTTGAGGGGGAAAGCAGAGGGTCAGAGTGTTCTACAAGCAGCCACTGTGGGGGATGAGCACGGAGCAGGGAGGCCGGGGAGGCTCCAGAAAACATCCCGGGGAGGACGTTGGTGGCATCAAGACAGCAGTGACAAGAAGGGGAAGTGGGCAGACGGCGGGAAAGCCAGGAACGGACAGACTCTGCAGACCTCGCGCCCTCCCGACACCTCGCGCCGAGCCTCGGTTTCCTCGGCTGCAGGTTGGGCACATACTAGCTCCTGTTCCACGGGCCTGGTAAACAGCAGGTGCTCAGCAAGGCAACTCAGCAAGGCCAGGCTGCCGAGGAGGAACGAACAGTGCTCCGGCGACGTCAAGGGACCCGCTGGGCCCAGGTGGCACCGGACACCGGACGCGACACAGAGGCCTGAGCCACAGCCCCGGGGCTCCCTGCCGGCCCGAGCCTGTCCAAGGCTGCCAGCAAACGCCACACGCGCCCGCAGACGGCGCTCCCCACGCACGGCACGGGCCCTCGCCGCCCCCAAGCTGCGGCCTGACCTGGCGGCACCCGCCCGCCTGCTGGCCCTCGTCCCCTCGTCCCGGCCGCTGTGACGCTTTGCTAAGGCACGTAAATCCACAGGACGATGGCAGGGACTCGCGCTCCGCTGTCTTATCCGCCCTCTTCCTGAGGCCTCGCGCCCAAGAGCCCCAAGGTGCCCGGCACACAGTAGGTGCTCAATGAATGCATCTGCCCTGCAGGGGAGGGTGAGGTCAGAACCCCCAACTTGTGCAAGCACCCTCCAGCTGGCGGGCAGAGGCCCCTTCCCGGGGGGCCTGGAAGCTTCCTGGGGCCCCTCCCCCACCCTGCCTCAGCCCTGCCCCCGCCCCGGCGGGATGGCACCGAGACACATTCCATAGATTTTCCGTGTCGTGAGTAGCCTGGTGCGGCTCCGGGGAGGGCAGACTCAGCGCCTGGGGGAGCGGGTGGGCGGGGTGCACGGAGGGGCTGCGGCGGGGAGGATGGGAGGCCCGGAGCAGGGAGAGCTGAGATCTCCTGGGAGCTCACGGGCGCCGGCTCTGGACCCCGGGCAGGTGGGGGGGCCTCAGAATTAAAGCCCAGCCCGCCAGGCCCAGAGCGCCCACAGCGCCTCCGCACACGTGCGCGCTCCATGGACCCTCTGGGTACCCGAGAAGCCTACGGCGACAGCCTCCCTGGGGCGGGAGGGACCGCGGCGGTGGGAGCAGCGCAGGTCACCCCCAGCCGCCACCCAGCCGGCCAGAGCCAGACGCGCAGCCCCGGCTGCCCTCCCCGCCCGGTGCATGCGAGCTCGGCCCGGCCGCAGCCCCCATCACGGGTCTGGCACATAGCGGGTGTCCCGGTCTCCGGCTGCAGGACCACAGACTGGGTGGCTGGAAACAACAGATATGTGTCCCATCATCCTTCAGGAGCCCGATGTGCAAACCAGGTGTCGGCAGGACCCGCTCTCCCTGCAGGCTCCAGGGAAGGGGCCTTCCTCGCCTCTTCCGGCTCCTGGTCCCCTGGCGTGCGGCTGCACTCCCACCTCTGCCCCCGTGGTCCCGTGGCCTTCTCCTCCCTGTGGCTCCTGTCTCCGTGTGTCTCCCCTTCTTATAAGGACACTGGCCGTGTTGGATTTCAGGCCCACTCTAACTCACGACACCTTCAAAGACCCTCTTTCCAAAGAGGGCCACGCTCATAGGCTCCAGGTGGACGTGCATCTGGGGGACGGGCTCCAGGTGGACGTGCATCTGGGGGACGGGCTCCAGGTGGACGTGGATCTGGGGACGGGCTCCAGGTGGACGTGCATCTGGGGGACAGGCTCCAGGTGGATGTGCATCTGGGGACAGG
>VBSM01000883.1:3346154-3359072 GCA_008086735.1 Cheirogaleus medius | reverse complement strand
AGGAAAAAAAAAAACGCATGACATCAAGTGTTGCTAGACGTTTGGAAAAGTTGCTAAGGGAAATTTTTAGAGTGTCTTTCCTTGCAGAACTTTAAAAATAGTCCTGGGGGAGAGAGAGAGAAAAAAAGCCCTGATTAAGTGCCCATCTGCCTGGGAGCTTCCTGCAGAATGCTGGCTGCATTCTTCACTCGTCGCCGACAAGTGTTTGTTGAGCATCAACTATATGCCGAGCATAAATCTGTCGTTGAATTAAAAAGCAAAAAATAACAGTTAGCATCTGTAACTCTTGACGAGTTGGAGATCTCTGGCTGCAAGCAACGGGAACCGAGGCCAAACTCAAGCACAAAGAGGGTTTGGGGAAGGATCGCGGGCGGCTCGAGAAAACGGCAGAAGAGCCGCGCCAGGCTGGCCGGGCACTGCCGCGGCGTGAATCATCCCGCAACCATTTCCTCCTGCTCCTCCAGATTTAAAGCCTGGGATAAGAGAGGCCGCTGTCCTCACTTGGGTCACCGCTTGGTCAGGGGAAGGTGGGGCCCCGTGGCTGGCAGCTCGTGGTTTTAGCTCAGATTCCCTGGAAGACGGGTGGAGGCAGGGCGCCCTCGCCAACGCGGCTCTGACGGGGGACTGAGAAATAAATCTCTACCATTTCTAAATGTCCCAGTCTGCCCCTGTAGCAGCCCGAATGGACTAAGATGCTCGCTTTCCAGTGGGAGGAACTGAGGCACAGAGAGGATAAGGAACCTGCTCCAGCTCACAGTGCCCAGAAATGGCAGAGCCGGGGCTCCGACCAGGCGCTGGGCTCCTGGCCCGGGCTCACCGCTGCCGGCATGCTGCCATGGTGACTCCTAGCGAACAGGGACGCCACAACAGGGGAAGACTCACGCCCCACAGATCGGCGAAAGTTAAAAAGTCCGACAACACCAAGTACTGGCGACAACGCGGGCCGGGCGGAGCGACGGTGGTCCCTGCGCACGCGGCCGTGGCGGGCAGCACCCCTGCTTTGCAAATCAGCAGAGTTTCAGGCACCAAACTGCAGGTCGTACATCCTGTGCCCCGCGGTCCCGCTCCTGGGTGCGCAGACTCGAGAGCAGCAGAATCTCACGCCCACGCAGAGATGACGCTCGCAGCGGCTCACTGGCTGCAGCGAGAAGCTGGAGAAAGAAAAGAGACGCCAACGCCTTCCGCCCACGGGGGCGAGGCCGCGCAGGGCAGGACGGCCGCATGGCGGAATCCTTCTCGGCCACCGAAGGGAGCCAAGGGCCCATCCGTGCAACACGGGCAGATGTCACGCGCACGAGAAAGCCAGGCACGAGAAAGCCAGACACGAGGGAGTATGGACTCTATGGTTCCATTTTTTTCTGGAAAAGGCAAAACCAGTCCATAGCATTAGGGACGCACGCCCGGGGGGGGAAACCTAACGGAAGGCGAGGACGCGACGCGGGGAGGCCCAGGTCCGGGGCTAGCCCTGGGGGACCACACCGCGGGAGGCGCGCTCTGCTTCTTGCCGCCGCCGTGCTGACAGCGGGGACTTGCTCTGTCACTTTACTTCCCGCCACACTGACGCGCTTTCCTCTGCGCGCCCCACGTCAGGAGCAGGAAGCCGTGGGCCGCGGCGCCTGGCGTCCGTTAAGTACTATTGGATTGAGCAGACCTACTACGTGCAGGTTCTGATGCTGAAGTATCAGGGCTACAGAGAGAATGAGATGGACGTGACTTGCACCCTCACGGGGCGCGTGGACACGGGAGAGAGACGGGTGGGAAACAGGCCATGACACGCACAATTGCAGCTTGTCACAGCTGCGCCGGGTCAACAGAGGCGCTTCTCCGTCTGCATGAGAAACAGTAGCCAACGCTTCCCTCCCCTCCCCGCCGTCTTACCTTCTATGCACTTTTCCTAATTCCATTCCTTCAGCAGCTCTGAGGCGGGTACTGCCGCTATTCCCGTTTCACAGATGGCAGAACTGAGGCACAGAAAGTTCAAATCGCCTGCCCAAGGTCACCCTGTTCAAGCCGCAGCAATGGGACTGGAACTGGGGGGTCTGACTGCACGGGCCCTGAGCCCGCCCACCAGAGTGACGGTACTGGGGGGAGACCTTTGGGAAGTGGAGGTTCAGATGAGGTCATGAGGGTGGAGCCCCCAGGGTGGGGTTAGTGCCTTTATAAGAAGAGGAAGAGACACCAGGGCCCCCCCTCTCTCCGGGAGCTCGCGTGGAGGACGGGCCAGGTGAGGACATGGGGAGAAGGCACCGTCCGCAAGCCGGGAAGGGAGCCCTCCTCCCCAAAACTACCCCCACTGGCACCCTGATCTCAGACTTCCAGCCTCCAGGACCGTGAGAAACAAACATGTGTGGTTTAAGCCACCCAGCAGATGGTGATCTGTTATAGCAGCCCCGGCTAGCTAAGAGCCAGGAAAGCGAGGAACAGCATTTTCACTAGAGGAACCAGCAGGTGCTAACCCAGGCTGGAAGGCGGCTGGGGTGTGCGGGGGCTGAGGGCCGAGCACACTGGCGGGGGACGGAGTGGCAGACAGGGGTCCCCGCCGAGCCCCCGGGGGCCCAGTGCAGAGCTCTGCAGCTGCCCTTCGAGACCCGGGTGTGATGAGAGCCCCCGGGCTTGCTGCCAAGAGTCACGTGCGGTGGCCTGTTTCCTCTCCCTCCTCCTCCAAGTCCGGGGAAACGGCCTCCACGCCACAGCGCCGCGAAAAGCCTCCCTGCGAAACCCTGACCTCCAGGGTCCCCCGGACCCCACCGTGGTGAGACCCGTCCGTGCACCTTCCTGCCGTGCACCGGGCTCCCGCCCCCGCCCCCGCCCCGCCGCCCTGGAGGGAGCAGCGATGGCGTTGGCGCCCACACACGCAACCCTAATTAGACTCAGGCACGGCAGAGATGGTGGGTGAGGTTCCTGTTTAGTGGAAGTGTCATCTCATCTCCCGCTCTGCCTCTGAAACTCGCTGGCGGCAATACGGATCGGAAAAAAGAGGACGCCCACAGCCGGCGCGGGGGCTGGCAGGCCCAGGCAGCGCACACACACACGCACACACACGCGTACACACACGCACACGCACACACGTGCACACGCACACACATTAGCGCATGCATTCACGTGGCAGCTTCTGCGCTGCCTGCGGGGGGCTGGGACTTGCAGCCAGACGCCCCGATTCCAACCCTGGCTCCGCCGCGGCTCGTCAGCTGAGTGTCCTCATGCGGGGGACCCGCCACTCCCAGCCTCCAGCTCCCCGGCCGCAAAAGGAGCAGCGTTGCCTAGAATGCCGTCCCCCTAGTCTGCCTGGCTCCGTGTCCCCGGGCGGACCACGTGGTGCGTCAACGCACCCCTGCCCTCTGCCCTCTGGCCGGGGTTGGCCAGGGGAGGCACCTGCCGCGGGTGGGAGGGCGGACAACAGGACGTGGGGGCACGTACCCCGGCTCCCGCCCTGTGGGGCTGAGGTTTGCAAGTGGCTATGTCGCCCCACGCGAGCTCGCGGCCCCTGGGGCAGCCCTATCCCTGCACGGTCTCCCCCGCCGCGGTGACAGATGGCCACGGTGCAGGGGACGCAAGACAGCACAGACGTGTTCCCGTGCAGCCTGCAGGTCCGCAGTTCCCAACGGGGCCTCACTGGGCTAAAGTCAAGGTGGCAGCAGGGCTGCGTTCCTTCCGGAAGCTTAGGGGAGACTCGGCGCCCTGCCCCTCCCGTCTTCCAGGGACACCTGCGTCAGTCCCTCCGCTCCCAGCCCCTCCCCCGCCAGGCTGGCGGCGTCTGAAACCTCTCTGACTCCACCCCTTCTCCTTTCAGAGAGCTCTGTGGGGACGCCGGCCACCCAGCTAGTCCGGGGTCACCCCTTCGTCTCAAGGTCAGCTGATCAGCAACCTCAATGCCGTCTGCCCCGTGCAGACCTCGATTCCCCGACCCCGGGCCACGTAACCCAGCGTGGTCACAGGTTCCAAGAATCCGGACGTGGACATATGCGCAGGGGGTAATTCTGCCTCCCGGGACCTTCTCTGGTTCCAGGCTCCGCTCCCTTCCCTGCCCCTGTGGGTCCAGGAGCGCTAACGGGTCCCTGGGTGCCACAGCAGCCCCTCGGCTCCCTGAGTCCCGCCCGCGCTGCTGTCATCACCTTCACGCCCCCACCGGAGCTGTCACCTGCAGGGGCCCAGCCCGTGCAGCACCTGTGCCTTCCAGCCGAGTGCGGAGTGAGTGAGAGCCCCCCACCCCGCCGCCTGGTGCCCGCACGTGGTCACTGCTCGGAGCAACCTCACGGTCCTCACTTTCTATGTCCCTGCCAGACGCAGGACCCCTGCAGGGAGACAAATCGCACCTTCGCCCGCCCCGAGCCCAGCTGCTGACAAAGAACTGCCAGTTATTCACTCGGCAAACGTTTACTCGGCCCCAGCTAGACAGATGCCGGGAGACGGGAGCGAGAAGATCTGAGGCCGACAACAAACAAACTCAGGACGCGTCTGGTCTGGCGGGGGACAGCGGTTACGCCGGCCATCACGCGGACACCTGACGCCAGGATCACATCCCCTCCCGTGTTCCCAGAGTGCCATCTCCGCGCCGGCCCCGGCGCTGGGCTCGGCAGGAACACGGGAGGCGGGAGGCGCTGACGACGCCAGGAGGACGCCCCTGGCGACCTGTCGGGAGTGCGAAGCAAGTGCCGCCCGGCAGGCGTGACGCCAAGAAGGCACACGGGCTGGGTGTGACATCAGCAGCCAACACAGTGCGGCGCTCAGGCGTCGACTCCCGCAGGCCTCACCGCAAGCCGGGCAGCGAAGGGTCAGCTCAGCAGGCCTGGCTTGTCCACACCCTGCACACTGCAAAGGAAGGACTGGCCTTTGACCAGCCTGGAGATAACCTCTGAGCCCTCGGAGTGTCCTGCCTACTACAAGCGTCTGTGTACCCGGCGCCGGGGGCCACACCGGGGAGCTTACGCTAACACCGTCATCTGTAGCGAGTTTCTGGTTTTGCCTGCCGGGAGCCCCGGGCCACACCGAATCCCTTTGACCTCTGCAGGGGCCGGAGCAACTGAGGTCAGCCATGTGGACGCACCATGCCTACGCGGCTGTCCCCCAACAAAAACCGTGGGTGCCGAGGCTCAGGGGCGCGTCTCTGGTTGGTGATGCTTCGTGTGCGTTCACACGCAGTAACCGGGAGAGTCAAGCGCTGCTCACACGACCCCACTGCCGAGGACGGCTGGAAACTCATGCCTGGGCTCTGGCCTGTGCACCCTTTTCCCTCTGCGGACCTGAGTCCGTGTCCTTTGCCGTGATAAGCCGTGGCCATGAGCGCAGCAGCCTTCCGGGTTCTCTGAGTCCTAGTGAATCGCTGAACCTCAGGGTGGCCTTGGGGACCGCTGACACAGACCCTAGCAGACTCCTATTTTGCAAACAAGGAAACCAAAGCCAAAGGAGTGGAATGAAGGCCCCAGGGCTACGCAGGAGGCGGCAAAGCTGGGATTGGAACCCAGGCAGCAGGGCTTCCGGTCTGGCCTTGATGGCCCACCTGGTGCTAACAGGTTGTGGTCGGGACCGGAGTGCCCAGCCTGCCTGACGCATTAGGGGGTCACATGGGGACGGTATGGGTTGGAATAGAACCTTTAGAAATAGCTAATTATTCCTCCTTTACCTTATTATAGATGAGATAAATGTTCTTTATCGAAAAAAAATCAAGCAGTAAAGAAGTCGTGTTTGGTGCAAAATGCTTCCCCATTTTAATTCAGCTTCCAAAGACAGCTGCCACCAACAGTCTGGAGTGCATCCTTTGGCACCTTTCTCTACGCACGAACACCGACCCGAGCTGAAGCGCCGTATTAGCTTCCTATTGCTCATGTAAACGATGACCATAAACTACTGACATAAACAACACAAATTTATCCTCTCATAGTCTGGGGGTCAGAAGCCCAAAATCAGTTTCCCTGGGCTACGTCAAGATGTTGGCAGGGCGGGTTCCTTCTGGAGGCTGTGGAGGAGAATCATTTCCTCGCCTTTTCTGGCTTCCAGAGGCGCCTGCGTTCCTGGTCTTGTGAGCCCCCCTCACACCCCTCCAACGCCTTGCTTGTGGTCACATGTCCTCGGGAGTCCCTTGTGACCACACTTGGGGCCACTCAGACCATCTGGGGCCATCTCCTCATCTCCAGATCCTTAACTGAATCCCATCGGCAAAGTCCCCCGTGCCCTGTAAGGTTCCGGGGATCAGGACGTGGTCGGCTTTGGGGGCACGATTCTGCCCACCCCACACGCTGCCTGCAGCCGCAACACGGGCCTGTCCTGACCCCCACCCCCGTCTGTCTGTCCGTCTGTGCTAGCATGTTCGGGTCTGTCTCGTTTTCACCGCCATGGGCCCGACACAGCAGCTGCGTGTGACAGCCAAGGCCAGCTGCGTTCTCAGGGAGCCGGGGCAGAGTTCTGGCTCCCAGGGAGCCGGGAGAGAGGAGCCGGCCGGTCCCTGCAGTCCGGGAGACGCCGAGAAACGGCCTCTGGAAAGGACCAAGCCTTCCCGTGGCCAAAACCTCCCCTGGAGGCACTTGCAGGGCCCCGAGCCCCCAGGCCAGAGACGGCTGGCGGAACGGGTGAATTCACAGCAAGGCCGGGATCCGGGGACAAAGGTGGCAGAGGGGGGCCAGTGTGCACCGGGGAAAAGACGGCCACACACAGGCCAGTGGGTGCCCGGAGGACCCGCTTACGTCTTGATGGTTTCGTTAAAGTGTGCATTCGTGCCGAGGGAGCAGGCCGCCCGTGCCGCACAGGGGGCCGCGCCATGACCACCTTCTTACTCGGTTCATTCCCGCTCCTTCGACCTCCTCGGCCCCGTCTGACAGATGGGTTACTTTACACGTTAAAACGGAGGTTTAGAGAGGCAAAGAAAGTTGAGAGAAGTCGGGCAACTTGCCCAAGGGCACACAGCCAGGGAGGAGCAGATCCGGTTTCAGACGCACTGCCTCAGTTTCCCCATCGGAGGGTTAGGGCATCTCGGGGAATTCCAGTCAGGAACTGGGGCGACTGGCATCCTTCAGCAGGGGGTCGTGGGCTTGGGGTTTGACGCCCATGTGGTGATCTGAGGATTGATGGACTCCTGCGGGGAGGCTGAGTTGTCTCCCCCCATCCTGGGTCACCAGGGTCAATCTGTCAGCCCCGTCTGGACAAGGCGTGAAATGTCCCCTTCCTCCTGGCCCCCCGTGTGCCCGTGGTCTGGGCCACCTCCCCCATCTGCCTGTGAAATCTGCTCGTTAGCGTCCCGGCACGAGCAAACGAGGTCACTCCGCAGGCTCCCGCCAGCCCCAGCCGTCCGCGCCCCGCGGGGGACCCGTCTGACCCACGGGGCTGGGGGGCGCTGACGTGGCCCCAGGAGCCTTGGGGGCTTTGTTCCGACCCCGTCCTCCCCCCAAGACCTGGGGAGCGAGCGGGTGCCATGGCGGCAGAGCCACCAACCCCCTCCTGGCCTGCTGTGGGTGCCCCAGTCTCCCACGGGGAGTCCTGCGTCCCACGAGCCCCTCGGCCCGGAGCAGACGGGGCGGCTGGAGACCCGCACGGAGGGGTTCAGGTTTGTTTCCGATCCCGCTTGGAAAGAGCCGACCGCCGGCCTCCGCGAGGGGTGGGGCTGCCCGCGTGTCCCTGTGCGCGTGGGTGGGAGGCCACCGCTGTCGGGGGCAGAGTGGGGGTGGGGACAGCCCCCCCCCAGGGCTGTCGGGAGGCTCAGAGAGACGGCAAAGCTCTCGGGGCCGCAGCCCCCAGCACCAAGCTGTTACAAGCGACGATGACACAACGGGGCTCGCCGACAGGGCAGAGCGGGGCGGGGACGTTTCCACGCGCGGGGGCCCGGTGGGAACGCGATGTGGGCCGTGCCACGGCGAGCGGCCCGTGCGGGGCGCCCTTGGTCCTTCCTCAGAGCCACGCGGCAGGGCGCGTCCTCGCGGCCACTGCGCAGGTGACGACACTGCACCCGGGAACAGCTGGCGAGTGGCAGACCCCCGCCCCACCCCCACCAGGCAGCAGCGCCCTGTGCAGAGAGGAGCCCGGGCCCAGGGACGGGGGACCCAGGTCTCCCGGCTGCCCCCGCAGAGTCCACCTGGGGTCCCCACCTGCAGGGGCAGGAGAGCCTGTGGGGACCCAGGCGGGGATGCCCCCCAGGCTCTGCCACTCATGCCAGGGCTCGGCCTCGGGGACGGAGCCTGTCTCCTCCTCTGTGACTCGGGGGCGGGGAGGCCGCTGGAGCCGTGGAAGGGACGTGTCCCCTGGCCAGGGCGAAGCCAGCCGGGGCACCTGGGTGCTCCGTAGGAGGGGCTGGCTCTAGAATCCCGATGGTCACGGAGACAGCAGCAGGTGACTCTGCTCCTTCCCCACCCCCGGCCGGGCAGGGCATCCCCTGTCCCCCCACCGTGTGGGTCACAGCATTCCGGGCTGTGGCTGCCCACTCACTTCAGTCTGTGACCACGGACGGGCAGGGCCACGCCTGACCCCCCACCCCGGCGGCCCCCGCACCCAGCACCCCAGAGCCCCGCAGCTGGAGTCACGGGATTTGCCTCCCCCAGCCCCGTCCCGCCCCGGAGCAGGGAGGACCATCAGGTGTCTCCACACCTTGCCCAGAACGGCTCCCTGGACCAGCAGTTCTCAAAGTGTGGCCCGGGGAGCCCTGGGGGACAGAGACCCTGGGGAGGGGAGGTCCCTACGGTCCGGGCGGCCAGGTTTCCCTCGCGCTCTTCGGCCAAACCACGCCAGACCGGACACCAGCTCTCTTCTAAGGAACTGGACGGGAGAGAGACTGCAAACACACCACTCGTCTCGCTGAGCTCTTTTTGTTTTGAGAAGAATAATTATCTCTCGCAGAAACATGTCACTTGTATTAGCATGTAAGACGCACGTTATTATTCTTTTCAAATCAACTGTAATAGATGCATGAAGTTTTATCAGTTTAGTCTCTTAGAGCTTTAGATCAATAGAACCCACATAAACAAGAGTTCTTTGGGGTGCTCAACAATTTGTGAGAGTGTCACGGGGTCTAGGGACCCTAAAGGCTGAGCACTGCCCCCCTGCAAGTGGTCTTACTGCGCTCCTTAAATTAGAATAGCTGACGGCCGCGTGGCACCGGCCACCCGCCTGGCATTTGTCAGAGCGCTGCGTAGCTTCCCACGGATGTGCACGTGGGAGAGTGACCGGCACGACAGCCCTCTGGGGTGGGTCCTCGTCCCCATTTTACGGATGAGGAAACCGAGGGGAAGCCATTTGTCCACTAGGGGCAGTGCCGTAGGGACACCGACTCCGTCCCAGCCAGGAGTGGCCAAGAACCCACGACCAACACCTGCGGTCCTCAAAGTCCAGCCCCCCTTGGGCAATCCCCTGGGGTTCACTGGCCGGACTACCTTGGGGAGCCCCAAACCCTGGCACGTCCCGGTCACTTGCTTGGACCTGGCTGCAGGTCACTCACCCGCCTCCAGCCACACCGGCCTTCCTGCTGCCCCTGGGAGGCTGCGAACAGTCCCAGCCTCAGGGCCTTTGCACTTTCTGTTCCCTCCAGCCGGAATGCTTTTCCCTGGGACCCCGTCGGCTCATTCAGGCCTAACGGATCCACCACCCTCAGCCTCTCGTATCAAATAGCAGAACCCCTCCCACGTGCACTCGCCACCGGCTTTCCCTGCCACATGTTTCCTCCATGACATCATTGTGTCACATTATATTGTCCACAGCTTGGTTTAGGGGGTGGCCCAGGCCCAGCAACAGGTCCCAACGCCGCTGAACCCGTGAACGCAGGAGCAAGCGATCGGTCGGAACGGAGGGGTCACGCCTGGCTACAGGGGCGGCCACCCCTCGCCCCGCCCCGTCTCGCCCGGCGGCCTGCTGGCCTGCCACCCCGGCCCGCCAGATATTCTGATTTTTCAAGAGAAGCTGAACATCCAGATTTTCATGTAAAATCTCCTGGATCTTTTTATGCACTAGCAATTTATTCAAATTAACAAAAAGAAAAAAACAGCTCGGTGAGCCAAACCTTATGCAGATAAACTAAGTTTGGCGAAGTGGGCTCCCCGTCCCCGCGAAGGGGGATGACATTTGAACAAGGCTGGGAAGGCTTGCAGTGGCACGTCAGGCCCGGGCCGAGCGGGGGAGGAGGGGGACGCAGGGTCGGGTCCCTCTGGCCGCGGGGCTGGGGGGAGGGGAGGGACCTCGTGATGTCCCCGGGTCTCGGACAGGCCTGTCGCCCTCCCCCCGGCTCCGGGAGTACCCCCACCCCCGCCCTGGCCGGCTGGCTGCGAGCCACCCGCTTGGAGCATATGCGCGGAGTGTTTTGAGACACGGGACGCACAATACATAGCAAATACGGCTGCTCCTCCGTCTGGCTGGACGCGTCTCCGCGCTGCGCCAGATGGCCCCGGCCGCCTCCCCAGCTGAGGCCGCGGCTTTGTGAGGCTGCATCCGCGCTAGAGCCGCCTCTCTATCCTACGCGGGGCTGCTGGGAAGCTCTCTCCCCCGGGTGGCTGGGAGGATTTTTCTTGGCCCAAAGACAGCAAGGCTGATTCAGCCCGAACCTTCTGGATTTATAGCCCCCTCTGCGCCATCCCCCGTGACCCCGAGCCCCAGTGTGCTGGCGTTTATTGCTAATTGTTTTCAGACAGATGGTGTGGCCCGGAGTCTAATTCCCCAGGCTAGGGGGCGGGGACGCCAGGGGAGGAGGCCGTGACCTTGACCGCTTTCATTTGTGAAGAACATGCTCAGCACGGGCTGGGGGCCTGGTGGTGCGCTGTGACAACGGCCAGGGCTTGCAGGGGGATGCTTCGGGGCTTTGAGAAGTGAAGAGGGGAGGAGGAGGAGGCTTTGAAATGAGGGAGCCAACCTGGAGCCCTAGGGGCTGACAAAGCTGGGTGAAGAGTGCTTCCTCCTCCAGGAAGCCCTCTGGGATTGAAGTCTATGAAACAGGGAGAACTTCCCCCTCCAGGGTGACACTTAGGGATTGTGGAGGTAGGGGATTGGCCAGGCGGGTCCACAACCTAACAAGGGAGCCCTCGCTTTTTAATATAATTTCAACATGATTCCAGGGCTCACAGAGCTGCCCTCATTGTACTAGGTCCCATGAGTCCGCCCAGCGAGAATGAGTACCCCAGATTGCAGATGAGCAAAGGAGGGGGCCTCTGAGAGGGTAAATGACCAGCCTCAGGTCACGGCCCACAAATACCACCGAGCACCGACTGATGCCTGGGGGAGCACACGCCTCGCGGAGGACGGAGTCTGCAGGTTTGAGCGGAGACAGACATGAATCCACAAACGAGCAAGTACAGGAAGGATAAGGGCTGGGAAGAGAATCAAAAAGGAAGATAGGGCAGGCGGGGACCGCAGAGGCAGGCTGGGCGGAGGCTCTCAGGGGAGGCAGGCTCGATGCTGAGCCTCGGAGGCAGAGTAGGAACCAGCCTGCCCAGATCTCGGCGGAGAGAGGCCCACACAGAGAGAACAGCAAGTGCAAAGGCCCTGAGGCAGGGAGGCGTTTGTTCTATCTAAGGAGGTGGTGGGGGGATGTGGTCACAGTCTCGACAGTAATTGTCGTGAAATACACATAACATAAAACCTACCATCTTGACCCTTTGTGAGTGGGCGGTTGAGTGGCATTAAGGACATTCATCTGCTGTGCCGCCATCCCCCCTCCATCTCCAGACCTGCTTCACCTCCTCAACCGAAACTCTGTCCCCAGGAAACACCAGCTCTCTCCGCCCCGCCCCGCCCCCCACACCCCCATTCTGTGAATCTTTCTGTCTCTAGGAATCACCTGACGACCCCAGGGACCGCCTGTTAGCGGAGTCGCCCAGTGGTTTGTCTCACGCAGCGTCGTGTCCTCGAGGTCCGTCCCTGCCGTAGCCTGCAGCAGGACTCCCTTCCCTTTCAAGACCGAGTAACACCCCTCACCACCCAGACCCGCAAATCACCCCGGTCAGTGTCCACCCTCCTCGTCACTGCTGTTCCTGTTGCCTCCGCAGGCTCGGGTGTGGGAGACGTGGAACTTTCTAGAGTCTTCTAGAATTCAATGGACTTTGTGTTTTGAGACAGAACCTTGGTGAGTCTGGGGTTCTCCCACTCTTCTCCCAGCCAGTCCAGGGATCGAGTCTAGCGGTGGCACTCCTGGGCAGTGAGTCTGTGGACCTCCTTGGGTCAAGGGTCCCCACTGATGCCCCCAAGATGCCCACGGTTCCATCTGTCCTTAGGTCCTGGTCTAGCTCCGGCCACCCTGACCTCTTTTCTGCTCCCCAGACATGCGGAGCGAGTGCCGACCCCAGGGCCTTTGCACTTGCTGTTCTCGCCCTTGCTACCAACTTCCTGCTTCACCTTGCCCAGCCTACTCACCCAGCAGGCCCCAGATCAAACACCCCACCCCGAAAGTCTCCTCTGTGCCCCTGGAGGAAGTCGGGCCAAAGTTGAGGTCCCTGCCTCCCTCCTGGAACCTTTCCTTTCTTGACACTTGCGACATTCGGAGGGGGAGGCAGGGAGGTGCGGTGGTTAGAGCACGGACTCCGGGTCCAACTCCTGGCTCTCTCGCCAGAGAGCAGGGTGACCTTGACCGAGGCAGGTGGGCTCTCCCAGCCTCGTTCTCACGGCGGCCGGACACAGGGCACGTGACCAGTCATCGCTGCTGTGTGGAATGACCTGCTCACCGGGGGTCCTCGCCGCCGGGCATTACTTAGCCCGGGGGAGGGTGGACGGGGTCGGCCGCAGGCCATACCTGACACGCAGGTACCTGCGCCGTGCTCGTAGCAGAAGCCTCTGAAGCGAAGGATAGTTTGAGGTCTGAGCCCTGCGCAGCCTCCTGTCCCCCGGCCTGCGCCCCCCCGTTCAGCCCCTTCCAGCCCCTCCTCCGCGGGCTCACCCGACCCGGCCCCCACCGCCGGCCGCCGCCGACGCCCAAGCGCGATGAAGCCGAACTTGTGATTTAAGATATTTATAAAGGCTCTA
>VBSM01000883.1:3283119-3296077 GCA_008086735.1 Cheirogaleus medius | reverse complement strand
GCCTGGCCCGGTGCTTTCTGCTCACAAGCCGCCAGCAGCCCCGGGGGTGGGCGCAGGGGGTGGGGGACGAGCCGGGTGGGGTGACGAGAACCCCAGAGTCCCGACTCCTTCCTCCGCGGCCCCGCAGGAGGCTGGCGGCCACTCGACAAGCGCTGGCTGCGGGGCCGCTGAGCCCTGCGCTGGGACTGAGCCCTGCGCTGGGACGGGAGGGGACACCGAGAGCTCCAGCCCCACCTGCCCGGCTTCCCGCCCTGGTCAAAGACACCGCCCCCTCCTCCCGCTGTCACCGCAGACACCTGCGACCTGTTGGCTGTCTCCGCGCCTCGCCCGCCTCCCACTTCACCCGCGTCCTGCTCGCCGCAGCCCAAACATGCCCCGCACGCCCCTCCTCGCCCAGCCCCTCACAATAAAGTGTTTCCTGAGACCCGGGAGCTGCTCCAGCAAATCAGTGAAACCCGAGGAGGGCGCGTGGGAACCCCAATTTCTAGCCGGTCAGTCAGAGGCACGGCCCACAACCTGGGGCTTGTGGTTGGCATGGGCAGTGGGGGGCAGTCTCGGGGACTGAGCCCTCGCCCTGTGGGGTCTGACGTTACCTCCAGGTAGGCAGTGTCAGGATTGAATTGAACTGAACTAGGGGACACCCAGCTCATCCGCCACAGAACTGATCGCTTCTCTGGTCTGTGTTGGTGGCTGTGGGGTGACAGCACAGGATAATCCGAGTTTTTTCCACTCAGACCCACCTTCCCGGCTTACTACACTCCAGCTACGGCCCCCCTCCCACTGCCCTCGGTTCTCTTCTGCAGGTCGCTGCCTCAGGGCCTTTGCACATGCCCGCCCCAGTGCCTGAAGCACTCTTTCCCGGATTCCTTCCGATCCTTCAGGCATCAGCATACCTGGCACTTCCCAGAGGAAACCTCTAGACACACTCTCTCATCTAGGTAGCCCCCTCCTCCCCCAGCACCCCCTTCCCACCTTGTCACCTCGCTTTTCTTCCTTTCCTGGCACGCATCACCCTCCGGAGTTATGGTACTTATTCACCTACTGTCTCCGCCACCGGGACGGAAGCCGGGGAGGGCGGAGCCCTGTTGCTTTGTCCGCTGTATTTCCAAAGCGGACGGCGGCGCTGCTCTAGCCGGATCCAAACCATCCTTTTTACTGTTTCTGCGCGTTCCGGCTGTGGGCACTTTCCCATCCCAAACCCGGCACCTGCGGGTCCTCCTCGAACTGCCCTTGGGCTCCCCGAGTCCCAGGTGTCCTCCCGGGCCACCCCTCGGCCAGGAATCTTTGTCGCAGCGTCTCCTTCCCGGGAACCCAAGACAACTCCCCACGCGTACCAGGGTGCCTGACACTGCGGACGCCCAAACAACATCTGCTGAATGAAGAAATAAATGAATGAATGAATGAATGAATCTGCGTCAGTGCCCAGCAAGTGCTCTGCACACAGGAGGTGTCTAATAAATGCTTGCTGGAGGCTCAGTATCTGAGAGCTTCGGTCACAGTCCTGGGCTCCTTAGAGAACGCCCCACGTCCATTTCTCTCCTGCCCTCACGGGGGTCCCCAGAGACCCCCATTTCCCGGGGGCGACACTCGGCTGGGAGGGGTGAGGAACTGCTGGCGCCCCGCAACCTGGGCACAGCGGGACGGGCACCCGGGCAGCCTGTTTCCCAGGCCAGAGTCCCTTCTGCTACCTGCTAAGGAAGGACGAACCTCACGTGACCCTGGTTTTTATTTCAGGGGTGTCACTCTTGCTCCCAAGACCCTCGGAGAGAGAGGATTAAGACGCCTTTGAAAACCTGAGACTACTGAGGAAATGCTTCCCAGAATGAAGTCCAGACACTCACACACGATGCAACTTCCGGAGCCAGGCTGAGGACCACAGACACCAACTCCCCAATTTAAAATCAGTTCACTCGATTCGAGGAGCCAGGGGTGACCCGCCGCACCCCTTCGACGACAGCCTCTGAGCAACCTGTGTGCACAGCGCGCCCCCCAGTGGCCGAGCCCGGGATTGCGCAGAAGCCCAGCGGGCAGCCAGACGAGGGTGGGGGTCGAGGGCTTTACACCCCACAATTTGAGCAGGGGTGAACCTCATGACAGATCCGCATCTCAGAAAGACCCCTCCGGCCACGGCATGGAGAATGGACGGCCCGGGACGCGCACGGGAGCCGGGGGACCCGTGGACCAGACTGGCAGAGCCTCCAGGTGGAGACGCGACAGCAGCTGAAGCAGGATGGCTCCCGGGCAACGGGCTTGCACGCGGCGTCCCCGGGCCTGGGCCGAGCACGCACCGTTCTCAAGTGGGGACACCACCCTGGCCGACTGCATCCACCGTGCACCTCCCCCGTCTCAGCCGAGCCCCACGCAAAGGCGGCGAAGCAGGTCGGGGAGGCCCTGCTTGACGGCTAGAACACCGGGGCTCCAGAGAGGTTGTGCGACTGGTCCAGGGTCCCACGGCTACTCAGCGGCAGGAGGAGGGGTCCACTCTATCTGGCCCACCGCTGTGTCCCGTGCCCCGCACGCAGGGAGCAGCAGGCAAGTATTTACTGACACGGACGCCCGGGTGAGCAGAGGAACGCCAGGGAGTGTCAGCAACCACCTTGGTTACGCACGTTCCAGTTTCCCGCACAACCCCAGGTACCAGGTCCTCGGGGCTTTGGGCTACAGCAACCAGGACTTGCAACATTCTAGAACATTCTAGCATCCACTGGGGTACAAAGTGTCCCAGGAATCCCTAAGACAAGGGGAAGCTGAATGAGGAGTGATCTGGGGGCCTTCCTGGAGGAGGGGGCGTGGCAGGAACTGAGCCCTTGCTGGTGGCCAGGACTGAGCCAGGCAGAGAGGAGGGAAGCCATCCGCGCAGGGGTGACACTCGTCCCAGAGGCAGGGTGGGAAGAAGGCAGGCAGGACAGACACGGTCACAGGACGGTGCAGAGAACCCCAGGCACCGAGGCAGTCGTGTGGTGTCTGGAGGGACATCTTCAAACTTTGTTATGCACTTATTTTAAAGGGCCCATCACTTGCCCACTGGCCCATGGTCTCACAGATCCAGCTGCCTGTCTTTTAAAATAAGGTTTACAAAGCGAGTCAAATTAAAGAGAAATATTAAGCAGTGGAGTCGCCTCGAAGCCTGTTTGGGGTCAGAGGTGAGGACGTGAGGAGTGTCCCCGACCAGAGCATCCCTGGGGACCTTTCCGGTGAGGAGTGGCGGGGGGTCCCGAAAGGTGTCCCCGAAGCCTGTCCTTCCGCCTCTGGGGCAGATGGTCTGTCCTCACTGAGCCCGAGATGGAGCAGTTGGCCGAGTGTAGGGACCGAGGTTGCACCAACACACAAATCCCCTTAAACCTTAGACACCGCTCAGAAGTACAATGTCCACACAATGAGATGTGCAGACATGGACACACACACACACACACACGACTGCCTTTTGCTTCTTTTTTATAAGCACGTAGAGCCGAATGCACAAGTTCAAAGCGTCCGAGCCGGGGCTTGTACCCAAGCATGTCAGACATCCTCAGTGGGCATCAAGTGACTGCAGCCGGGAGGCTGGGCGCACCTTCCAGAAGACCAAACACGGGGAATTTTAAGGGAACTGTCTTCTAGGCCTGGACTCTCTCCTGAGCTTGTCTGTCACCCGCGGGTCCCCAAGTCCAGGCCACAGGGACCCCACCTCCCAACCCTCCCCTTCCCGAGGCCCCTGCCCGGCCCCCCGCAGACAGGCAGAAGCCTCCCTGACCTGCAGCCCCCCAGAGGGACGCTCCCAAGCACTGGTTTCGAGAACAGATCTAAAACTTGGGTAATAAATGCTTTTGCAAGTTGGTGGTTTCCACTTTGCTGCTTTCTACAAATTTGAAGAAAGGTCAAACGGACGTGTCAGCTGACAGATGAGTAAAAAAGGTTTCCGATGACAGATCCTCGTGTGATTTGGGCACATTACCAAGGAGTGCTAGAATTCCACTCCCAGCTACTTATTTATGAAAACAAGGCTTCTCTGAACGTACATCTACAAGGAACTGACGACGAAGTTGGTCTCATTCTGGCAGTAGCAACAGTCATTCGTGGATACAGGAGTGAGCCGGGGTGCAGAGGAGTCCCACGCATCTCAGTACGAGACGTGTTTCTAAGCAAATAGAAGCCACAGCGAGAAACCACCATGAACGGCTAAAGTTGGTGACTCAGCAATCCCACTCCTAGGTATGTGCCCGAGAGAAATGGAAATACATGTTCACACAAAAATCTGTACCTGAATAGTCATAGCAGCTTTATTTATAATTGTCAAAAACTGGAAACACTCTGAATGTCCTTCAACTAGTGAATGGCTAAAAAAAAACCTGTGGTTCGTGCACACACTGGAATTCTACTCAGCAATAAAAAGAAACCAACTACTGCTACATGCAACAGCATGCATGGACCTCAAACAGCTGAGGGACACAAGCCAGTCTCAGAGGGACCCACACTGTGAGATTCCACGTATGACAGTCTGGAATAGGCATAACCGGCTGCTTGCCAGAGGCTGGGCATGGGGGAAGGGCTTCACTCCAAAGGGGTAGCATGGCAAGATTTGGGGAAACCATGAAATTATTCCATATCTTGATTGCAGTGGCAGTTTCTCAAATCCATGCACGTGTTAAAACTCATGGAACCGCAAACACACACACACACACACACACACATCCATTACGCTCTGCAAATTTTAAAATACATAAAACTCATACAATAAGGACATAAACTCCAATAAAATTTTACTTCTTTGATATGCAACATGAAGCATAGTGATACTGTCCTGACCAGCTGTATACCTATAGTTGAACGGCAATCCAGATGTTATGGGCTAAATGTTTGTGTTCACCCAAAATTCACATGTTGAAGCCCTAACCCTTTCAGTGTCTTGTATTTGGAGATAGGGCCTCTAAGGCAGTATTATAAATAAGGTGAAATGAGGTCATAAGGGTAGGGCCCTGATCCAATAGGATTAGTGTCCTTATAAGAAGAGACACTAGAGAGTACGCGCGCTCTCTCTCTCTCCCTGCCCCCACCACCATGTATGGAAGAAAGGCCGTGCAAGGATAGAGGGAGAAGGCTGCCGTCTGCAAGCCAGGAAGAGAGCCCTCACCAGAACCCCCCTGCTGGCGCCCTGGTCTCAGACTTCCAGCCTCCAGAACTGAGAGAAATCAAAGCCTGCTGTTCAAGCCGCCCCGTGATGGTATTTTGTTACATCAGCCCAAGCAGAGGGATACCCTAGATCAAAATGAATGTAACCTTTACAGTCACAATAAATTAAAAAAAAATTCACTTCAACTTATGTAGATATTTATGTTGCAGACAAGTACAACAGAGTGATTAATAAAAGGCTTAAAAGCATAAAATACGTAACACTGAGATAAAATTCTGGAGGGAAAAAGAAAGAAAATGCAAGTTAAAGGGGGAAAGGGGCACAACCATGAAAGAGCTTGTTCGTGTCCTTCTAAAACTGTTTGATGGCGCATATCATATTGCCGTGGTATTTAGGACCCAGAGGGCACATTTAAACAGTGATGAGGCCGGGCGCGGTGGCTCACACCTGTAATCCTAGCACTCTGGGAGGCCGAGGCAGGAGGATTGCTCAAGGTCAGGAGTTTGAAACCAGCCTGAGCAAGAGTGAGACCCCGTCTCTACTACATGCCTGTAGTCCCAGCTACTCAGGAGGCTTAGGCAGGAGGATCACTTGAGGCCAGGAGTCTGAGGTTGCTGTGAGCTAGGCTGATGCCACGGCACTCTAGCCCGGGCAATAGAGTGAGACTTTGTCTCAAAAAAAAGATAAAAAAACAAAACAACAAAAACAGTGATGAAATGGTCTCATTAGAGCAGGGGTGGTCAAACTTTTTACACAGGGGGCCAGTTCTCTGTCCCTCAGACCGTTGGAGAGTGCGCACTGTGGGCCCGGGACGAGTGGGCTGCAGGACAGGCATGTGGCCCGCGGGCCGTAGTTTGAGGACGCGTGCATTAGAGCATCAACAATGCCGATAATTATCGTGGGAAACTTCACCTTTCGCAACTATGTAAACGTAAGAGGAGAACTTTTAGGCGGCTCCAGTCCAGTCTCCTAACCACTTCTCTCTCTGCCATTTACCTAACGAGGTCGCTCCCACGTCTGGAAGCACTGGGGGCGTGTCACAGCGCGGAGGAGGGCGGGCCCACCTAAGGCAGCAAAGGGGCCCCGGGGGCGTGGTGCAAAGGGACTTGGATCCTCCTTCCAAACAAGGACCCGAGTCGCGCAGTATTTATACAAAGTTGAAAATGGCGCACGTTGGAGGTGAACAGCGACGGGCAGGCGCGTCTGCAGCTCGGCCGCGAGGAGAGCCCAGGGCTCCCGGGCAAGCCCCGCCCCGGCAAACAGGCCGTCACAGACTCGCTTCAATTTGTTTAAAGGTTTATTATTTCCATAGTGAATTGTTTTGAAAAGATGGTAAAATTCATTTCTCTTCCAGTAGAGAAGGGACCACAGGGGCTTGCCCCAGGATCCAGGAGCAGGGGACAGAGGGGGCGACCCTCACCCCAAGGGAGACACCTCGCCAATGCACCCCCAAGGCCTCCCCACCTCCACGCTGGCACCTAAAATCTGAGGGACGCTGGGCGGGGCCAGCTCGGGACACACCTTGCTGCCACCCAGCCGGGGAGTGGCCGGCTCAGTGTACAGGACCGCGTCGGTTTAGGCTGGAGGAACAAGGCCTCTGACACCCAAACCCAGGCCCGCGCAGACCTCGGGGCGTCCAGGTCCCAGCAGGGGTTGGAGACGGGGGAAATGGCAGCCGGAGCTCACCGATCACCAGACCCTGCCCGCCTGGCTTTGGCACAGCGAGGCCACCTGCCCAGCCTGGGAAGCGACAGGCCCGTCCCGGTGGGTGGGCTACCAGGCCAGGGCTACAAGGTTTTGTCCCGATGGGAAGTGAAACCCTGAGAGGTGGCAGGAGTCGTTGAGAGCCGGGGGCCAAGTGGCTAACGGGCCAGGGCCACCCAAGGGAGGGGACGCAACACCCACAGCACCCGTGGTCAGGCCGGGGGGGGGGTGTCACGTGGAAAGAAGGTTCCAGAACAGTGCTTGTTGACGAGAGCCTCTCCCCGAGTCCCTTCAGCAGCAGCTCCGTCCCTGAGCGTGTCTGCACACACCTGAGCGCGTGTGCGCGGCTGCGGCCGCCGGGGCTCAGGCTCTGGGGCTGGCGGGCGGCCCGCGGAGAGAGTCCTGCAGGAGCGGGGTGTAGGGGCTGGGGGGCTGCTCCGGCCCGGCAGCCAAGCTCGGCCGGCTCCCGCCGTCCTGGGGACCCTGCGGAGGAAGGCGAAGCTGCGTTACCGAGCCCGGCCCCGAGCCCACCCTCGCCCCCCCGACAGCCCCCCAGGAGAACCTCCCCTCCAGCAAGTCGCAGAGAAGGGAGAGGAGGCTGGAGTGACTACAGACTTCCGGAATGGTGCTGCAGAGGGCAGGGCCTCCTCGTCCCACCTGGCCCTGCCCCCACCCTCTTTGCAGATGGGGAAACTGAGGCCCAAGCACAGTGAGGGGCACGGCAAGAGGAGGGGCCCGTGTGCAGTCACACTTGGAGCACAGAGAAGCTGGAAACAGCCTGAGTGTCCGGGGACAGAGGGACGCGTTTCAAACAGCGGTCACAGCAGGGTTCTCAGCCTGGACAGTGCCACGAACACAGAGGCGGGCGGCGGCCACACTGCGCTGCGCACAGGGACGGCAGGACGCCGCCTAGCAACACTCCTAAAACTACCTACTGCCGTGGACGCCCAGCACAGATTCGGGGGGAACCACACACCGAATTCCTGGCAACGGCTGCCCGGGCCGGGGTCACAGGGGTGCAGACAGGGACACGCGGGGAGAAGCTGGCACAGGACGTTAACGGTTTATAACACTAACCATTGTTAACATGTGCTGAGTCTGGGCGAGAGACAGCTCACGTGACATTGTAATTTATCTAGTTTTACATTTTTAAAACTTTCTCAACTCAAAACAATTAAAAATAAAGATAGCAAAGATCGCAAGAGTGCGGGGCACCTTTCTGTGGCCCCAGCCCCCTGCCTCCCTCCCCTGAAGAACAGAGAGGCCTCCTCGCCCCAGCAGCTGCCGGTAGAAACCCAAACAACCAGGCCGGCTTCACCATGGGGAGGGGGGATCGAGCCCCGACTCCGAGCAGACAGCAGGCGGGGGTGGGGGGTGGGGGGAGGGGCACCCGGCTCCTCTGGGACAGATCTAGGGCTTCCGGCAGCGCGGAGCCAGGCCACGTGAGACCAGCCCCCCGCCCCCAAACAGACAGCATGGGACACCCAGGGCAGCCAGAAACTCAGCAATGCCGGCCTAAGAGCCATGACTTGAGAAAGTCTCGCTCAAAAGTCAAAAGGGGAAACGACCCCCAGGCTGTAAAAGGAGCCCCCAGTTGTTCCCAACACAGACACATGTAACAACCCCTCAAGGAGCAAGAACAGGAAGCAGATTCTTCCTCCTCCTCCTTTCCATTTTTGTTTGATTGAGGACAAAGGACTTGGAGTGGGAGAAAGATCAAAGAGAAGCCAAGAAAGGTCCAGGAATATTTCCGTGAAGGGCTGCCCTCTGCAGCTGCCCCGGCTCACTACACAAGGACACCAGCTAAGGGCTGCAAACCAGTTACCGCACTGTTCCCTAAGTCCTCTGCCCCAGGCAGGCCTCGTCTGCCCAGAGGAGCTCTTTTCCTTACCCTTATAAAAGTACCCTTGCATGCTAGCACCCCCTTGTCCCAAGTAAGGCAGCCCCTCAGGGCCACCCCAAACCCACGTGCAGGGCAAGTATGGGGCCTCCCCCAGGGACCCAGGCCTGAGACTCAGGACAGGACTCAGCATGGGGCAGAGGCTGCCGCTGGCCACTTTCCAGGTGCAGGTCCCCAAGCTGAAGCCAGCGCTCTAGAGGACACTGCATTTTCCAAACACACGTGACCAGGGGCGTGGCAGTGTCATCTGGGCTGGGCTCAGGCCACCTTCCGGAAAGCAGGGCAGTAGACTCTCTGTAAGTCAAGCACTTGTCTAATAACCTGAAAACTGGTTTCTAATGGCAAAATAAACAGGAGACCCCAGTTTTGTTTGGGGGGGACGGCAGGACACCCTGGTGACGAAGGGAAGGTGCAGCTGCAGGGCTGTGACCATAGTTCTATCTGAGCTAAAAGTGAATGACCCACTTCTGGACACCTGAGGACCCCTGCCCCTGCGCCCTGAGAATACCAAGCTAGTGTGTGCAGACGGGAGTTGCGGCTGGAAGGAGGCAGGGACACCGATGGGGCCAATTTGTGCACAACAGAAAGGTGACCTGGGGGAATCCTTGGCAGAGGGAGGGAAGGGGGCCCAGCTAGGAGCCCTGCCCCCAACCTGGGGACCCTGTCCTCAGGAGGACACTCTCGTAAGGCTCCACCCCAGCGTGGTCAGACCCTGCTCCCGACTGCCCTAGAGCCTGGCGGGGCGTAGCCGTCCCTCCCTCACGCCCGCAGGGCTGGCAGCGAACCCGCCCTGGCACGCCACTTCGCATCTTCTGTCCTAGTTCCTCCTCCAGCCCTGGCAGCTGAAGCGGACTGGAGACAGCCACTGGGCCCCGAAACGCGGGGCTGCTGCGTCACACCCTCGCAAAGTGGCGCCCAAGAAAGCTACTTAAACTCTGGCAGGCCCGGCCCCTGAAGCTCTCGAGGGCAGAAACTAAAATAACAGCTATTTTCAGAGGCACAACTACAGAGTGACTCACCTCTGCCCAACCCCAAATTGTAGGGCCTGCAGCCCTGCCTGTCACCTCCCCTGGCAGAGGGACACCAGCCCTGGCCACAGTTCTGGAAAGACCCTAGCCCTCCAGGAACCTGGCCAAGAAACGGAGAACAGCCAAAGGCACCAGCCTCCTCCTCCCACAGCAGGAGAAAGTCAGGCGCCCAGTCAAATGTGAGTTTCAGGCAAACAGCGAATAGGTTCTCAGTACGAGCATGCCCCATAATTGCATGGGAAACATTTATACTAAAAATTATTCATTGCTTACCTGAAATCCATAATTAACTGGGCATCTTCCTGTTGTTTCTTGTTTGTGTTCAATTTAGCAACCCCACCCTCGGGTCCGGTCCTGGATATACAGTTGCTGCTCAACTGACGCCTAAATTCTTGGTGCTTGGTCCATCATCCCAGATTTAGACGGACATTTCTCAAACATGTTTCTGCACCAGAATCCCCTTAGGGGCTCATTAAAACACACACCCTTGGGCCCAGCACCCTTCCGTTCCGGGGGGCCAGCGGCTGTCCAGGAGTCTGTCTTGCTTGCAAACTTCCCCGGGGGAGTCTACTGCACGAGAGGTTTGAGAGGCAGGTGGCCTAAACCTTGCTCCTGCCATTCTAATGTGACCTTGCAAATAGGACCCCAGCCCCCAGCACACGAGCCGCCCTCCGGGATCAAAGATAGTGCTTGCTCTTCACTCGGGACACGGGAAGGTGGTTTTTCCAGAAGCAAAATCCACAAATGTGCACTCTCAGTCTGTAGACACTCCAGGGGAAGTGAGGCTGAAAGGACGTGCGGGCCCCAAGTGTCCGGAGCCGCCTGCAGTCTACGCGCTGTGGGAGGGGAGGGGCAGGGCAGGGCGGGGCGGCGCGTTACCTGGTACCCACCTACAGCCTTGCTTCCTGCAGCACAGCGCCCTTGGGAGCTGGTGTCATCAGGGATTCAGAAAAGGCCTGAATGGCCTCCTTATCCTTTGAGCCCTTTTTACTACTACTCCAAAATAAATAGCACTTCTCCTAGAAGATAACCAAGCTAATTTATAGTTGACGTTGAAGCCACACAGCAAAGCTTTCACACCCATCTTCGATTTTCAAAAAGCAAAGAGGAAACCGGCAAGGTGCAGAATCTGAGAGTCCAGCAACCCCGAAGGAGCGGAGCGGGCTGAGCTCTGGGGGAGCTGGCGCCCCTGGACAGGCACGCGAGCACCTGCAGGAAGGACAGCAGGCCACGCTTAAAGGGGTCGTCCACGTGAAAACTCAGGCCACGGAGAAGAAGTGAGCGGGGACATGGGCCCCAGCGGCCACAGCCAGTGGATGGAACGTTGTAAATCAACCGGGAACAAACACTTTTTCTATTAAAACACGTCTGATTTTTTTTTTTTTAAAGAATGACTTGAGAAGAAAAATTTCTCTGAAGAGAAGTTAAAATGTGCTGAGTTTGCCAGCAGGAGACTTCTTAAAAAAAAAAAATCAGGACAAATATATTTTAAAAACCAGGTAAGGTCTAACCTTGCGAAGTCAAAAAATATAGTGACATCAATTTTAGTCACTTGGCCTCCCAGGAAACCTGCAGGGAGGAGCCCCCACCACCCTGTCCACAGGAATGACAGTGTTCCTACTAGATTCGGGTGGGACACTGACCTGGGGGTGACACAGGGAAGGGGACCCTCGCCATCCCCTTCCCCGGCCCCTTCTGGTGGACAATGAGGAGGGAGACAGAGGGGGACAGAGGGCCCAGGCTGTCTTGGCCTCCTACGGCCCAGCCCCTCACAGCCAGTCCCCAGGGACCCCTCATGCGGCTGTGTGCGCCTCACTAGCAGCCACCCTTGTGACGCTCGGCCCCGGGGGATGTTCTCGGGCTGGAAGCGTGGCTTCAAGCTCCTTCCCGCCCGAGCCCTGCACAATTCCATTAAAGAAACTGTAGCAAGTTCCCTTTTGCTCGCTGGAATCTCAGCAACAGAGAAGGCGGCGCCCCAACAGGCTGGTCAGACCCAGTGTTCATCTGGGGCTCAAACATGAAAGGCAGTGACGTGACAAGAGCTGGTGGTCCCTGGCCACCTCGCACAGTGGCAACATTCTCCCCCAGAGGATAAGGAATTTGGAAGTTCCAGGTCCGAAAGCCCAGAGCCTAGAATCACCACCCGGCAAGCAAGCAAGCACGCGAGCTTCCGCCAAGAGGGCGAGGAGAGAGACAAAGCAAGAGAGCAGGGGCTGACGGTGACCCAAGGCCAGCAGCAGCTGGGCAGCCTAAGGTGCCATGGAAGGCCTCGGCCTGTGGCCCCAGGACGACTCAGGTGGGGGCCACCTCCTGAGTAGGTGGCTTTCTGGTTTGTGTGTTCAAAACTGGCCTTTCCTCCTTCCTGCCAGTGCGTGGCATCCCCTCCCCTGCCACCGCAGCTGCTGACATCTGCGCTGCCCCTCGAGCTCTGTGATCACAGCTCTCTTATCCTCCTGTGACTATAGTATTAATAATTCACTTAAAGGTCTTAAAGGTCTGTCTTGCCCCTGGTCAGACTTCATGTTCTGGTCATTTCCGTATCCCCTGACCTGTGTACCGTGCCTCACAAAACGTAAGTCACTTGGCAAATGTATGCCAGTGAATGCCATGAATGCACGAATGGCCCCAGCCCGAGAAGGGGATATGTTGTCAGCTCTCTTCTTCCTGCTCCTGAAGGTTGGACGCCCAGGGCTGGAGCTGCCGTTTTAGTGCCCCTCCTGCCATCAGCTGCCCGCTTTGAGCTCACCTGGGCCTCCTCACCGGTCACCTGCTCCCCCCGCCCCCACCGAGGGCCTATTCGCCACGCGGCAGCTCCTCTCTTTAAAAGCCTCCAACAGCTTCTCAGAATCAGTTCCCAGCTGCTCATTCTGTGTCACAGGGCCTGGTGTGACCTGCCCTGACTCTTCTCAGACGCCACCTCCTACCTCTGTCTCCCCCTACTCCTCTCCAGGCACCCTGGACCTGTCTGACCCTCCAACGGGCCTCACTTGTCCCTGCCACAGGGCCTTTGCACTGGCTGTTTTGTGGGACATTGTTTTTGTGGCTCTTTGCTGAGTGTCCCCTAGCATTTTCCACTCCAGCTTACACTCTACCTCTTTGGAGAGGCCTTTCCTCACACTCTACCTATACCTGTCTCCAGCCCCCGCCCCCAGACATGCACTGTCCAGTCAGGGAGACAAGCATGGCTGCTAAGCCCCTGAAATGGGGCCGGTCCAT
>VBSM01000883.1:3262415-3275912 GCA_008086735.1 Cheirogaleus medius | reverse complement strand
AAAAAAAAAAAATTAATTTTTTATAAAAGGCCTATCTGTAGGCGAGAACCCGGGTGTCCACTCAGGAAACAGAGGCCCACGGAACTTCTGTGGGAATGGGGGAAGCCACTGAGTCTAACCAGGAACATCTTGCAGAGAGCAGCTGTGCAGGGAGAACAGGCCACAGGCCGCGGGCTTGTCCCCAAGGCGGGCCACACGTACGGCTCTGATACCCTCCTGGTCCCTGCTCGTAGACAGAGCTTCACAGGGGACAAGTTCCCCACAATCTGACTTATCGGCAAGATGTTCCAGGCTCTGCTGATACCGAAAGATCTTTATGGCATCCTGGCACAGCCAGAGGCTGTCTCTGGCTAATCTGCAGGAGACGCACTGGCTGATAACTGCTAATTAATTTACTGCCTTATGGCCCTTTCATAGAACCAAGCCCTTTATAAAGGAATAATAAAATCCTTGAACTATGGAGTCAGGGTAAAGTATGGACCTTTGATGGCTCGATATTCTAGAAGCTACCAGTGCCAAGGCAAGCCAGACTTCCCATCACCCCGCCCTGGCACAGCGCTGCGCCGCGAGGGAGAGGGGCAGCGTGTGCAGCAGCCGCCCGCGCCCCCCTCAGCAGACAGCAGGGCTCACCGGGTGGATGTCCAGGAACAAGGAATGCTCCTCCGGGTTGGGGTGCAGGCCCGTCACCGCTTCTGCCAGGACCGGGTCGGCGTTGTAGAAGTGAGGATGGGAGAGAAACAAGGGGGCACCTGGAAGGCAGGAGCAGAGAAGGGGCGTCAGACGAGGGGAGCAGGTTAGCACATCCAGGGGCCTGCTTCGGGCCAGGCCTGAGCGGGGCGTGATGGACATGCAGCCGATGAGACAGGGCTGCAGTCCGCAGGGCATGCCGTGATGATGACAAGACAGGGACGCCAATGACCAGGCAGGGAGGGTCCCTTCCTTCATGTGTAAAGAGGCCCCAGGTACTGGGACACGGCAGGGCACAAGCTCTGCCCTGGAGGAGGGTGAGAGACGAAAGGAAGGCAGAGGTGAGGGTCTCTGACAGGCGCCGGGTGAAGGGACGGCGGCGCAGTTGCAGGGAGGTGGGAAGTGCAGGGCGCACAAAGGGGAATCGCAGAGGTGAGGACAGAAAGGTAAGTCGAGGCTGGGTTTGAATTCGGGTGTGGGGAGGGCGTCTCCAGCACCAAGCCAAGCAGCCCAGACTGTCCTCTGCAGGTAGCGCAGCGACCATCAGGGCGCTCAGGTGTGCACAGCCGTGGCCAGGTCACCGTGTCTGCAGGAGGGAGGAGACACACCTGCTTCGCTCCTCTCCCGGAGGCCTGCAGGTGTCGGTGGGGACAGACTTGTCCCCGAGTGAGAAACTCACTCACAGAAACGTGAGGCCTAACCCCGCCAAGGACTGACCCAACAAGGCAAACGCCGACATCCTCCGGACGGCGGACGACGGGCCACAAGGCACAGCGGGGCTGTGGCAGGACCTCGCGGAGACCAGGGCAGACGGCGCAGGCTGCCGTGCTGGGCTGGGGGACGGCGGTGGGAGTGATTGCTTAATGGGTAGGGGCCTCCTTTGGGATGACGGGAATGTTCTGGCACTAGCGAGAGGTGACAGTGGCACAGAATGTGACTGCTAAATGCCACGGAACTGTACACTTTAAAATGGTTAATGTTGTTGTGTGGATTTCACCTCAATTTAAAAAAAAAGAAAAAAAATCAAATATACGAACACATCCTTCCCTCAAACCACCAGCCCCTCCCTGCTTGCCGGACATGCATCTCACTACTTCGCATTTCTGGACTGTTTCTGCTTTTCTTAGCAAAGCCAGGCACCGGTTTGAAATAAAAGCTGGGATCTTACCGCTGTCCAGCTTCATTTGTCTCAGCGTCCTTGTGCCTCTCTTCCCTCAACGGCTCTCAGACGCCATCCCCTGCAGCCCTCTCCAATCCGGCCACAGCCAGACACCCACCCCCGCACTAGTCCCCAGGGTGCTTCTCTGACCCAACTGCTGCCGCCTTCCCGAAACATCTGGATTTTACAAGAGAGCTTTACGTCCACACCATCACTGGCGAACACTTGCCGCAAATGTTTAGGAAGCAAATGTTAGAACCAATGCAGTGGGAGCCAGTGAATGCTGCCAGTTCTGATTAGACGCTGTTACCTGCGTGAGGCTTTGCCCAGGAGCCCTGCTCTTTCTCTGTTAAAAACAAATAAACAGGCCGGGCACGGTGGCTCACACCTGTAATCCCAGCACTTTGGGAGGCCGAGGCGGGCGGATCATTTGAGCTCAGGAGTTTGAGACCAGCCTGAGCAAGGAGACCCCCGTCTCTACTAAAAATAGAAAGAAATTAGATGGACAACTAAAAATATATAGAAAAAATTAGCCGGGCATGTTGGCGCATGCCTGTAGTCCCAGCTACTCGGGAGGCTGAGGCAGGAGGATCGCTTGAGCCCAGGAGTTTAAGGTTGCTGTGAGCTAGGCTGACGCCACGGCACTCTAGCCTGGGCAACAGAGCAAGACTATGTCTCAAAAAACACACAAAAAACAAACAAACAAAAACCCAGATAGACTGGTGAGGGTAGAAAGGTCTTCCAGCCCTGTCAGCACCAGCAGAGACTTTCTCGTGGAAGCAACGGGAAGGACAGAATGGACTGGGAGACAGGAGGTCTTTCTCACTTCCTCGGAAGTCACTGAGCACCCACAGGGACAATGATCTCATGATTTGGAAAACCTACCTCCCATTCTCCAGCCTCAACCGAGAAAGCAAACCCACAAAGCAAACACAGGGACCCCACCTTTACAGGTGGCGACGCTCTGGGGACCCTCGGTAAAGGAGGCGGCCACCAAGCCAGGCCCTTGGGGAATCTCAGATGAGCCCCAAGCTGCCTCCAAGCCCAGGCGGCACCCACAGGAGGTGGAGCCACCTGCCAGCGCCTGCCCGCGCTCCGGCGGAGAGCCTGCGTGCACCTGGGCACGTGTTTCTTCCGATTTTATTTCCAAACACGCTGAGCGAGACGTGCCCGGGCAATAAGTGATAATTAATTTATTGCTTTACGGCGCATCTAACCAGGCATAATTGCCTGGGATTGCCACGGATGACAATTAATTGGCGCAACTGGGCAAGTGGGAGGCTCTCACGCAGCAGGGAGGTTTGACTCGAGGGAGTTGTCTGAGTTCAAGAAATTTTCTAGGCCCAGAAAGGCAAATGCGTGGGCACCTTTCTTCTCAGATAACACACCACAGAGACGCAGATAAGGTGCACCGAGTGACACATGCAAACACCACGATAAAGATCCAAAAACAGGGACTCGAATGCCCCTGGGCAATGGAAGGGGCGGCTCCCGTGGTGGAATACTACGCTGCAATGAAGAGGATGAACGACAACCACCCAGGACGTCAGGGACAGACTGTGCCACAGGCTAATGGGTGGAAAAGGCCAGGAAAGGAGAAAAAAGGAGTCAGCACTTTATCATTCCATTCACACGAAGACCCCAAATAGGCCGAGCTCCGGTGCGGAAGTCAGGACAGGGAGGGGTGGGGCAAGGACAGCGTCATAGTCTGTTTTCTGATCTGGGAGCTGGCTACATGCATGTGTTCACTTGGTGGAGTTTCAAACTGTGCGTGTCATTTGGACACTTCTCTGTATATATGTGTATTTCTACTTAAAAGAAAATACTTTGTTTAAATGAATATTTTTAAATTCCCTTGCACTTTTAAAATTCTTTTGGCTGATGTGCTAAGAGGAGACAGTGCATACCCCGTCCCAAGCCCTCCGGAGGGGACGGGCATATTGTTTCTCCCCCATCTTCTGGTACTTTTACCCCAATTTAGTCTACACTGGATTTCCACGTGGATCAGCACATACTCTCAGCCATGTGTTTTGAGTGGGGCCGGCCCCACCCATGGAGCCCGGCTGAGCATGCGACACAAATCTGGCCAATCAGCACAGGCCACCCTTGGTTGCAGTGATTGGCCCACAACTGGGCATAGGATGCCAAGCAGACCAATCAGAGAGAACCCTGGGACTTTTGCTGGAGTGAAGAGGACCCAGGTGGCCCCTTTCTGCTGGGTTCAGAGCTGGGAGGAGGTGAGCCCGGAAACTCCACGTGGGAGAGCCTGCCTGGCAGCAAAGCCAGCCTGGCAGAACTCCGAGCCAAGACTTGGAGAAAGGCAGCTTCCGGACACCATCCAAGCTCTGGATCCGTGCCTGACACAGGGATCTGCCCTAGAATTTTTAAACAAACCAAGAAGTGCCCTTTTGGCCCAAATCAAGTGGAGTCTAGTCTAGCATCTGCCACTTGCCACACACTTGTTATAACACACCTCCTAACACGTGACATAACACCTTCCTCCTTACAGGCGGAAGTTCCCACAGATACCGGTGCAGAAGGAATGGCACAAATAGGGGACAATGCCTGGCTGGCCACAGTGAGGAGACAGAGCTGAGCATTCCAGGCCCCAGTCCCAAACTTTTGCCCACCACGTGCCCTGTTCTGCCTAAAATTGGAGACACCATCCAACCCGTAGGCAGTCCTCCCTCCCAGGCCCAGACTAATCCTCCAGGATCACCATCTCCAGCTGCAAGACACGGCTTCGACCAGAGACCCCAAAAGGCAAGACACAGTCAGACAGAGGGTCAGACCAAAAGACAGTGAGGGAATGACCCACGTGGAAATCCAGAGAAGGAGCTCTCCAAGCAGGAGGAACAGCCCGTGCAAAGGCCCTGGGGTGGGACTGAATTTGATATATTCTAGAAACAGGGAGAAGGCAATGGAGCTGAAGAGTAATGAGTGGGAGCAGCGTGGGAAGAAATGACATCAGAGAGACCAGCTGGGACCAGACTCTGCAGAGCCCCCGGCCACGGTGCGGAGTTTGGACTTCTCTGTAAACACAGAGGGAGCTGCTGGATATCTTAAGCAAAGAGTGGGTGACAGTCTGCATTGTGGAAAGGCAGACCCCCGTCCCCGGGCTGCTGCTGGGAGCAGTGCTCCCCGCAGAACTTCCTACGGTGATGGAAACGCTCTCTACCTGCCGTCCAAGACGGCAGCGCTGGACACACGCAGCTGTCGAGCGTGTGAAACGTGGCCAGTGTGACGAAGGAACTTCTTAATTTGATTTTGTTGAAACCAATTTCAACTGAAACAGCCACACGAAGCCAGTGGTGGCCACACTGCATGGTCTGGGGAATGGTTCCTAGGGCAGGGAACAGCGGGAGGACCTGGACACCCAGGGAGACCCTTCGGCGGCCTGAGCCTCGAGGCAGGCGCAGGGGGAGGCGGGCAGGAGAGAGGAAGGGGCTCAGGACTCAATGGAGGGTAAAGCCACCTGGGCTTGCTGATGGGCTGGACGGTGCAGGGCGGGGTGGGGGAGGACACCTGAGGGTCCAAATTGAGCAACTGAGGCAGGGGTGTTTCAGGGACTGGCACCAAAGATGCCGGGGGACGTTACGCCAGCACCAACAATCAAAGCCTGCAGCCACGCCCGCTGAACGAGAGGGCTGTACGTAACACACGCTGTCACCAACTTCTTCACAGCCCAGGATGGGGCGAGGGCCCTTCCCACCAAGCCTCACTCGCCAGTGACAAATCTCAGTGTGGGAGGACAGATGAACGCCCCAACCCGAAGACATCCACACCCTAATCCCCCGGAGCCTCCGGCTAAGTTAGGTAACAAGACGAAGGGGATAAAGGTGGCTCTTCACCCGCCTTTAAGATGGGTTGTTCGGGATCATCCAGGGGGGCCCTTAAAACGGGAAGGGCACAGAGAGAGGGTGGAAGGAGCCGTGCGAGGACAGAGTGGGCGGAGGGCGCCGCGCTGCCCGCCTTGAAGGTGGAGGAAGGGCCCGGGAGGGAGGAGCGAGGAAAAGGCAGAGACCCCGACTCTCCCCGAGAGCCCCCAGAGGGGACGCAGCTTCCTTGGTCTCAGCCCAGGGGGACCCACGCAGCTGAGCCGCGGGCCTGCCAGGTGGTAAACCTGCGCTGCTCTAACACGCGGCGTTTCCTCTTTTCCGTGTCACCTTTCTGCCACCCAAAGGGCATCATCTCCAACCCAATGGGATGCCCGAGAGCGCAGAGCCCAGAGGTGGCAGGTGTGGGGCAGACGACTCCCCCGCTGCCCCCTCGCACCCCCTGCCCCGGGGGCGACACGTACTGAACCTGCAGGTGCTCACGTTCTGGATGCCGGACTCCATGCACGGGCAGAAGCCTTCGTTGGGCGGGTAGTCAGACCCGTTGGCAAACAGGGTTTTGGGGGCCACGAAGCGGTAGGTGGGGATGCCCTGAAATATCCCCGGCTCCTTGTAGATGAGCTTCATGGACCTGCGGGGACAGACGAGGTGAGAGAGGACACCCGGACCACGCGGCTGCAGCCAGGCCCTGCTGAAGGCTGCCCCAGTCCAGCCACGTCCCCCCACCCACGCTGCCACCTCCTGGGTCTCAGGAACCGCAGCGGCCTCCCCGCCCGATGCCAGTTTATTCCCCATGGTCAGGGGAAGCTTTAAAACAAGAACAGGAAACATCCTGCCCCTGCTGAAACCCGACAGTCCTTTTCCATCTAACCTGCAGTTAGGATCCGTCATCCTTACCACGGCACACGAGCTTCTATGGGGTCTCTAGCCCCTGCCCAGCCTCTGCTCGCCCAGCCCGTCCTTACCACTCCCCACAGCTCCTTCCTGCCCCAGGGCCTTTGCATCTGCTGCTCCTGCCGGGAATGTCCTTCCCTCAATCTCCACCCACCAGATTTCAGTTCTTCGACCAGATCTTAGCTTAGCTGTCACCTCCGCAGTGGCAGCCCCGTCCTCCACGCCCACCCTCTTCACCCTCTGTCCGTTCATCCTGCCGTGCTTTCTTGAAGGCACTTCTCCACTGCGCCACCCATTCTGCCCCTGGCAGTCACTCATCACCCGCGGCTGCCCCGCCCTTGAAATGGGGAAACCCCAATTGGGATGTTCCGTAAGTGTAACACACGTTCCAGATTGCTAAGACTTGCTACCCACATTTTTAAAAATCTCTTCGATATTATTCAAAATGATAATATTTTAGAAATACCGGGTCAAATAAAATATAGCATTAAAAATAATTTCACCGATTTCTTGTTACTTTTTATATCATGCGGCTACTGAAAAATTTCAAGTTGCATATGTGACTTGCATTAATATTTTCATTGGGAAGTGCCAGCTTAGACAATGGCATTATGTCAATGTCAAGTTTCCTCGTTTTGAAAACAGTATTGTGGTTCTGTAAGAAAATGTCCTTGTTTTTAGAAAACACCCCTGAAGCATTTAGGCACAAAGGCACATTGTCCGAGACTGGCAGGCAGGCGGGTAGGTCAGGGGTCACGTTAATGACTTTTCCAGGTGACCGGGGGAGAGCGGAGGACGTGGCAATGGCACAGGAGGCTCTGGGAGCCAGTGTCTCCTCCCACCCCCCAGCCAGGGCCTACGGATGTGTCTGGCCCCAAGGGGCCCCCTGGCTACACCGCTGAGCCCCGGGGGGTGGGGGCCAAGCAGGGTCAGCTGACCTCTCAGCACCCAAGCGGTAACTTTGGGGCTTTTCTTCTTTTTCAGATCGTCTTCCTGCCAGAGGTAACCCCCCTCTCTTGCCTGCGTTTCGCAGCCCCTGTGACCTCAACCTTGTCCCGCTCCCCTCGTCCCTGACCAGCACCACCGGGCCTGGACCCGGGCCAGCAGCCGCTCTCTGGGCCTTGCGCAGCCTCGGATCGCAGTCTGGCTCCTTGAGGTGCAACCAGAGAGAATTCAAGACAGCGCCAGGGGCGGAGGAGTTAAAGACACAAGGAGTCAAAAACGCTCCCCAAGTGCACACCAAAAGCCACTTGATTCGGCCACGAGCCACCCGGGAAGCAGCCTCCCCGGAGGCCCGGAGCGTTACCGGCAGGCCTCGGGGCTGTAGAACTCCAGCGACGACTCGGGAGTCATGAACGGCGCCCACATCTGCCCGGCGGTTCCGTTGATCATGTTGCACTGGTCAGAATGCCAGAAGTTGACCTGGGGGAAGCGTTCAGACCCGGTCACTCAGGACGGCCGAGGCCCCTTCATAAGTGCTCTTGGGAGCTGCATACCTGACTTGCCCTCATGTAGACATGGCCACTCAATTCCCAAAGCTGGCATGCTGGGCTGTGTAGACAGACAGACAGAGGAGACAGACGGAGCACCCACTGCAGCCTCCCGTTCCCTGACTGTGGACCCTGCAAGAGTAACTCTGCTAGGAACTCAGTTTCCCCTTGTGTAAAATGGGCCTATTGCTCACATCCCCAGGCTGTATCAAGAAGAAGCACAGTGACCAGGAGAGAGGGAGGAGGGGTATCTGCCATCCTCACTCCTCAGAGTGGAAGTCTAGGGACATGTCCTCAGCCTGAGCAAGGGCGAGACCCTCTCTACAAAAAGTAGAAAAATGATCCGGGCATGGTGGTGCAACCTATAGTCCCAGCTACTCGGGAGGCTGGGGCAGGAGGATCGCCTGAGCCCAGGAGTTGGAGGCTGCAGTGAGCTGTGATGACACCACTGCACTCCAGCCTGGGTGACAGAGCAAGACCCTGTCTCAAAAAAACAAGACACCTCCTAAAAACAGGTGAAGGTCAGGAAGTGGCACACAGGTAAATGACTTAAAATCATAATGGCAGCCACCCTGGGAGACCTCAAAACAGAACCCATCAGAACAGTTGCTTCTGTGGAGTGAGACCCTCCGCGTGATTGGAATTTTGTACATCCTGTGCGCGTGCATGTGCACACAGAGAACGTGAACAGCGTCGCTAAGAACGCTTGTTACTCATTGCGGGTTGCAGACACCCAGGCCTCGGCATCTCGGCAGCGATGACCACGGCAAGATTCAGTAGGCGAAAGGCACGCCGTTACACAATCACTTTCACAAATGTTGGGAAAAGGCCACGAAGGTGAAAAAAGCAAGTTGCAAAACAATGCACGTAATGTGATTTCGTTATGTTCAAAGAAGGGAAAAGCCCCATAGCTGTCCGTGTGCACACAGGCGCGCAGATGGATAACAACAGACGGAGAGTAAATACATCCCGACCTGGTAACTGCGGGCTTCCCAGACAGTGGGGGGGGGGTTGGGGTTTTAATGTGCATGTCTTCCTGTGTTTCTACAGCAGTATTTGGAAAACATTTTTGCGTAAAAGAAGAATCAAAGGAATTAAAGAGCTCAGTTCCCGGCAGACACCAGGCGCTCGGGAAGGAGTCGCCAGTCCCCGCCCGGCCCTCCAGCTGGCAGAGCCTTAACCACAGGTGACATCCCAACTCCCAGAGGCCCTCCCAACCCCTTCCTCATGACAGATGCCCTCCCGCCCTCCCATCCCCTCGGCGGCAGGGGGCCTGCCTCTCGCCCCCACCTTGCTGAGTCCGTTCCATTTGTCCACGAGGTGGATCCTGCTGAAGTTTTTGACCCCTGTGAACACGGTGAAGAGCCCGGAGTCGGAGTTGTTGAGCTGCAGACACGGCAGGGAACAGCGTCTTTAATAAGCCTTAGGATGGGGTGAAGGACCCAGGCAGGCCACCAAGCCACCCGTTCAGTTCTGGACTGGGCCCCCCTCCCCCTCCCAGGAGGACGAGGCCGTTGTGCGGGTCACTGCCACACCCCTACATCTGGGGATCGAGAGGGCGGCGGGAGGCTCTCTAGGACGGACACCCCCTGGATACTGTGGGCTGAGGCCTCCCCCCTCCCTTCCTGACTCCAGGACGGTCTGGCAGGACCACCCCCCACCCTGCCCCAACTCAAAGCATGGCCAGGTGAGCTCTTTGATCAATGGAGGAGAAGAAGTGGCATGTCACTTGGGGTGGATGTTTAAGGACAGTGCACGAGCCTTTCCCCAGGCTCCCGGCTGCTGCCAACAGGCCGTGCCAGTGTGCCAAGACAGAGCCTCCCTCGGCCCGGGTCCCTGCCTGACCCTGAGGAGTGAGCGCCCCCGGTCACTCACGCCGGACGTGGGGGACAATCACCGCTGCGTCACCCAGCCTGACCTAGCCCGTCTGGGACCCAAGGGCTGTGGAGCGTTTCCAGACAACAGGGCCCAGGCCTTGGCACGCCAAGGGCAGTTCCTAGAAGCAGGTCTCAAATCCAGAACAAACACGAAAGCGCACAAGGACAGGAGCCGCTGCGCGGTAGGACCTAGAGGCGCAGGGAGGAACGCTACCCCGGCTCGGCCTCCTCGCTGCTGTGCGTCTCTGTCAGGCCTCGTGAGCCCCACACTTCAGCCGGCACGAGGCGAGGGTCACAGGAGCCCGCACAGGGACACTGGGGTGCTAAAGGAGCTGATGTGTATGTAGACAGGGCTGAGCACAACGCCCTGGACACAGTCAGAGCTCAAAATGCCAGTCTGTATTATTATTATTATTAAGAGACAGGCATGCTCTGTCGCCCAGGCTGGAGTGTGGTGGCGCCATCCCAGCTCTCTGCAGCCCTGAACTCCTGGGCTCATGGGATCCTCCCCACTCGGCCTCCCAAAGCACTGTGATTACAGGTATGAGCTATTGCACCCGGACTATTATTGATTTTTTTTTTTTTTTGAGACAGAGTCTCACTCTGTCACCTGGGCTAGAGTGCAGTGGCATCATCATAGCTCACTGCAGCCTCAAACTCCTGGGCTCAAGCGATCCTCTCGCTTTGGCCTCCCAAAGTGCTAGGCGGCATGAGCCACCACGCCTGGCCTATTATTGGCATTACTAATAAATGCTCACCCAGTAGGATCCTTAAATCATAATTTCAATAGCCAAAGTATAGTAGACACCGCTATTAACAGTTACTACCGAAAGTCTGCTCTCTCCTTTCTCTTCTGTAACTAAACCCAAAGCTCTCTGGGGCATCAGCACACCCACCTAAAAGGCCACACTCCCAGCTTTCCCTGCAGCCAGGGGCAGCCACGTGACTCCGTTCTGGCCAATGCAAAGTGAGTGGAAATTGGTTTTCTCCCTTCCTGAGAGGGAGGCGGCTGGGATGTGCTGTTTTATCCTCAACTCCTCCACTTGCCCCCCAGTCTCCCACCACTTCTTCCTTCCTGCTCTGCTGCCTGGAAAGTGAACGTGATAGCAGACGCTCTAGCAGCTGTCCTGGGCCATGAGGTTATCTTGGGTATGGAAAACACACCCTAAGGAGGGCAGAGCAGAAGAGCAGAAGGCTCCTATTAATAGATCAATTAAGACCACAAAGCTACCACACCAACCATGAACAGCCTACTGCTAGACTGTTATTTTGAGGTTTTAATTGTATGTGGTCAAACATAGATTATAACCATGCTAGTGACTCTGTAAGAACTTTCATTTGCAAAGCACTTCAGAATTTATAAGATGCTTTTACAGAATCATGTCATTTGCCCCAAATTTGCCAATTTACCCACACAACCAGAACCTGTCATCCCGGACAAAAACGTATTAAGTGTCTATTGCGTGCAGGTATAGAATCACGATTCCCCACCGCCAACACTCCACACCAGGTCAACAGAGCCCAAAGAGAAGGGTGAGGCTGGAGCAGCCCAGAGGGCTCACTGAAACCTGCACTGAGCCAAGGTCGGGGCAAGAGGTCAGGGATCAGACGCTACATGGACCAGATCTTGGCTCACGACCCTATCAGCGGTGAAGATTAAGAAAAAGTAGGCAGCCAGGGTAGTGCCATAGTCCATGTTTGTCATCTGACCCCCAGCAGCCATTCCTCTTCTTGTAGCAAACCATCCAATTTTCTAAGCTAAGCCCTAAACACATCATTTGATCCTGGATCAAGCTGCACCTGGATCCAACCCTAGAGTTTTCAGTTCCATAAGCTCCCAAATTCCCTATTTTGCTTAAGCCAGTTTGAGTGAAGCTCTCTGCCACTTACAACCCACAGCCCCGGGGTGCCCAGCCATCTCCCCAGGAACTGGTGTCTGGTTTCTGGGCTGTGTCAGTGAAGGATGAAGCACAGCCCCCAAGTGTGTGGCTTCTCCCCAGCCCACACTTACCTCAGCAAATAACCCGAACTTGCCCTTGAAGGGGAACATGCCTGGGAAGTACTTATTGATGAGGTTCACAAGGGGGTCGTCGTAGCCCCACATGATCTCGGCGACGGTGCGGTTCATGAAGGCACGCTGGCCGAGGGTGCTGAAGGCCATGGTCATGATCAGCTTCAGGCTCATGGGCCTGTTCTCCACCATCATCGCAGCGCTCTGCAGAGCGGAAGGACACCACAGGTCAGGAGCGGCGTGGCTGGCCCTTCCTCCCCTGACTTCAGCCAAGCCTCAAGGCAGAGTCCATGTAGGGAAATGCTCAGGCCCAGGAGGACCCCTGGAGTGGCATCCAGAACATTCCCTGATCCTTTGGTACCAGGACCACATGTGCTCTTGAGAGCATCCCCCACCCTTGGAGCCCACACACTTCTGGACAACCTGGCTTGCACCTGGATCAAGCCACACCCGAAACCTACACTTTCAGCAACACAGCCCCATAAATTCCCTTTTTGCCTAAGGCAGTCTGGAGCACATCTTACTTCACTTGTAACCGAAGAGAGTCTTAATGGGGGACTGTACTCTACTTCCTTATTACCAGCTTCCTACCTGAACACCAAGAGCCACACATCTGCTCTACCCAACATCCAGGGGCTTGGAATATGCGTGAATGGATTCAGTTTTGACTTTTTATGGAGATACTGTCTTGACTCTTGGTTTATCTTTCTAAAGGCTCCTCATCCAAAAGTCAATCTCCACATCAAGAAAAGTGAATAGCTAGTATTTCCTAAAACGAACCGTAGCGGTCTGGTTCCGTGTAAATTTACCACGATCTCCTTCACTTTCTAATAATTTTTTAAAGGTAATAAGCACATGGTTTTTTAAGAAATCACAAAAGGACATAAAAGACAAGTCCCTCCCCAGCCCCTGTCCCTCCTCTCCCATACCCCTCCCCCGAGGCAGCCACTCTGCAGGGTCTGGGGTGTTCCTGCAAAGATCGTCTATATCCCAGTCAGTAAACTCTGGCCCGAGGGCGGAAGCTGGGCAGCCCACTGCCTGTTTCAGCACAGTCCATGAGCTAAGAATATTTTTTACAATTTCAAATGGTTAGAAAACATGCAAAGAGTATGCCAAGACACATGAACATTATATGCTATTCCCATCTCAGCATCCATTGCAGCACAGCCACGCCCACTGCTGGCGTCACTGCCTGCGGCTGCTCCTGCTCCGACGGCAGGGCCAGCAGCTGCTGCAGGGCCCTTTCCAGGACTCGCTGAGGCCTCGAGTCTGCACTCGTCACCACCGGCCCTAGGGAAGCTGCTTGCACACCTGGCCCTGCGCTGGTGTCTGGAAACTTGGATTTCGGGAGGGTTCTCTCCATTTCCTGGTGACAGGTGCACCTGGTGACAGGTGCCCGGGCTGTTGGTGCAAATGGTGTGGTTGATACCGGACACCGGCTTTCCTACTGGCCATCTGGGATTTTGGCAAGTACCAAGCAGAGGTTGCTTACGTGAGCGGTCCCCAGTGACAGCCCTGAGTGCTGAGTCTCTACCGGGCTTCC
>VBSM01000883.1:3241329-3262315 GCA_008086735.1 Cheirogaleus medius | reverse complement strand
CACACACACACCCTCCACCCAGACCCGTGTCGCTGGTGCTGCACGGCTCCAGGAAGAACTTCCCTGGCTCCGTCACTTCCCCCTTCTGTGCCCAGCCCATTTCTGGAACAATCTCTGGGGCTCGACACAGCAGCCCCCCCTCCCGGCCACTCCGAGAGCCCGCCTGCCTGGCGCCGGCCTGCACGGCCTCACCTGTACACGTAGGGCCCCCGCTCCTCCACCTGCGGCTTCTGCCCCTTCAGGACGTCGTCGGGGTTGAGCACGTTGAAGAAGTAGACGGACAGGTAGAAGGGGACGGGGATCTCCTTCCACATATTGAAGGACAGGCTGCTGGGGTCGATGCGCACGTTCTGCAGGGACGGGACCGGCGCGCCGTGAGGAGGCTGAGCGCCTGCGCCGCCCCCACGCAGCCCAGGACAGCCGGCCGGGCAGGGGCGCTCGGGAGGGGCTCTGGGGACGGAGCGGTGGGAAGGCCCTTGGCGCACAGGGCTGTAGCGCCGCGGTACACGGAATTAAACAGGTAACACACGCATGCTGTCATTTCTCAAATGTGTCTTAATAGCAACAGTCAGCACCCGCCAGGGGACTGCAGCCCACGGGCCCCGCGCCGTCTAAAGGGGACACTGTAGCTCAGCAGCAGCACACGGCACCCTGCAGAGCACGGGCTCCATGTAGCCACACGGATCTTTCATTCATTCAACAAGCACATGCTGGGCACCTGCCATGTGCCGGGCCCTGATCTAAGAGCCGGGGACAGGAGAGGGAAGGAGACGGACCATCCCAACTGTGTGGAGCTTTGTTGTACTTCGGGAAGGCAAGTGCCGAAGGATTAGGGCAAAACACACACCAGAGAACACGAAGAGGCGGAGGGAGGAGGAGGAGGAGGAGACAACAACGACTGAGTATGAGGCAGTCACCAGGTGAGGGAAGTGTAAACAACACAAACCAGAACCCAGACCGAAGGCGGTGAAGGAGGCAAACACGTGAACCTGGGGGAGAGGGCTGTTCCACAGAGAGGCAGCCACAGTGCAAAGGCCCTGAGGCAGCGAGGTGCTTAAAGGGAGTCTGTGGCTGGCAAGGAGGCCGACATGGCTGGAGCTGAGCGTGTCAGGAGAGGAGAACAGAGACATTTGCCATGAAAACCACAAATACAGAAATGTATAGGAAATCTCCGGATTTATAAAGCTTGGCAAAGAATTAATTTTCTTAAAAGGCTGAAGCAAACAGGTCTGAAGTCCACTTGGCCTCTAATCCCAGCTCTGCTCATCCGGGTCTGCAGTTCCCTGCCCAAGCGTGGCAGCGAGGTCCCCCAACCCACCTGGTCCCCACCCCCAGCCCAGCCCGGCCACACCTCTGGGCCCTCAATTCTCACACCCCTCAGAGCCCGGGTGGGGTGGGGTGACCTGGCTCATAAGACAGACGCCCGATGCTGCAAAGCCAGGTGGCCAGGCAGTTGCGTCACCTCCCACCTTCTTTCAAACACAGCCTTCCAGGACAAGGACAGCCACCCCCCACTGTCCCCAAACAGCCAGAACCGACAGGCAGAGAACCTGGGTCTCACTCCACTGGGCCACTGGGGCAAGTCGGTCCCTCTGAACCTCAGTTTCCCCATCTGTACAATGGGGCTATGACACCGTAGCCACAGCCATGTCTAGTTTGACCTGGGTGGCGTTTAAGTAAAGAAAGTTGAAGTCATTGCCAAGGATTAAAAACTGGGAGACTTCATATAAAAGCTGGATTTCAGAGTTTTCTCAGAAAAACCAGGAGATCAGAGACTTGCCTTCGTGTGTCATGACTGTTTACTGCCAGACACGTCCTCCCACAGCTGTGAGCACCACGGGATGATCTCATAACCTGGGCGTCTGCAGGTGCAAACCCCGGTGACAAATAAGTGTGATGCCAACAGCAGCAGCAGCCTCCCCGCTGTGCCCAGCGCTGCCGTCCTCCCTGCAATCACCCCCACCAGCACCACGACCTTGGAGGCAGCCACTGTCACTACTGTTATCCACAGTTACAGATTCGGAAACTGAGGCTGAAGAAGGATTCTAAGAGTAGTTTGAGGGCACAGAGAGGTCCGGGAAGGCTTCCTGGAGAAGGTGGCAGGTGAGCTGGATCCAGAGCGGCTCTGCCCCCTCAGCGAGCCCCCAAGTGGCTCTGACCACTGCCCGCAGGTGCCAGCTCCACCTCCCCCGGCTCACAGCCCGGGTTGGTCCCACCTCCACCAGGCCCCTAGGCCTCTGCCTGGGCAACCCCGCGCCCCTGGGGACCCTGCTAACCGTAGGTCGGCCCCTTCCCCTACCTGGGGGGCACATCCCTCCCTGATGCCACCTCCAAGAGGCCTTCCTGGCTTCCCCGTCTGCAGCACCCAGCACCTCCCGACACACTGTGCCCTTTGTCACACTAACCAGGACCCGAAAGAACCTGCGATCAGATCGGCCTCCCCCATGCAGAACGTGCGAGGGCTGCCGTCCAGCTCGCTGCGAAATCCTGGCGCCTGGACACCAGTGCGTGGGGGAGACTTCGAATGAATGAATGATGAGTGAATGAATGAAAGAGCCTCTCCCTTCGATCCTAACCCCCCTCCCCAGAGCTCAGACTCAACACGGCTCCAGGGAAGGGACTTCAGAGTCACCGGGACGCTGAGCTCGACCCCTTCCCTTCCACTCGGGCTGCGTGGCCCCCGGCCCAGGCCCCCACCTGAGCATGGGGCAGGACCGTGTCTACCCCCGAGGGGCTCTCGAGAAGGACGGACACCCCGTGTCTCCCAGGACGGACCCAGCCCCTCCTAGCTCCCCACGCGGGCCTGCTGCCCCCAGCCCGCCCCCGCTCTGTCCACACGGCCTGTCTGCGAGGCCCGGCCCAGAGCAGGCGGGTAGGAGGGAACCCACACGCCCCCATCCCTCCCTCCCTCCCTCAGGTCCCGGGACTCAGCCCTCCTGGGTAAACGGAGTCTGAGACATGCTTGGTAACAGGAGGTCCGGCACCGGGTGGGGCTCTGAATCCAATCTAAGGCCCTGGCCTCCCAGAAATGACCTGCCTGGGGGCATGATGGCTCCGGAGGAGGGTGACAGGTAAACAGCAGGGCTGGACCCGCTGGTAAAAATGGGCCATGCCACAGCCCCGGGGAGCGGCCCAGGTGAGGACACCAAGCCCTGCCACCGAGTCAAGTCCCACCCTGCCCCTACCAGCCGGGTGACCGGGCGGCTTCCTCACCCCCAGGCCTGGCCTGACCCAGCGGCCGCCGCCCTCCAGCAGAAAACACAGGTCACCACTTGGTCCCTGCAGAACGTGTCGGAGAGTCGGCAGGAGCCACGTGGTCCCGCCTCCAGCACAGGGGTGGAGGGCTTCTGCAGTGACGGGCACGTGCGGCCCGTCGAGGCGGCAGGTTCCCGGGCGTATGCACATGTCCAGCCCATCAAATTGTCACATTAAATACGTGCGGGGTTTTGCATATCAAGGACACCTCCGTGAAGCTGTTTTTATAAAACAGACAGACCCAGTCCCCGCCACTGCCTCCCTGCCCGGCCGCGTCACTCAGCAGAGGCAGCGAGTCCGGGGGATGTCTCGGGACCGCAGAGCCCCGCGCCTTCCGCACGGCCTGGCTGCTCACCCAGGCTCTGGGACACACCGAGGCCAAACCGGTGAGTCACAGGACCCGACCTCACGCCCGCCTCCCTCTCTCTCTCTCTCTCTCTCTCTCTCTCATAGAAGAAGCTACGGGGCCCTGGAGTCCAGCCCATTCACCCAGCACTGCCCACGCGGACTCTTCAGTGACCCAGCTCTGCCAGTGACCAGTCCAACCAGTGACCGTGGGCTGAGTCACTGAACCCCCGAGTCTCGGTTTCCTCATCTGTGCAATGGGCGCAAGGACAGCGTCCACCTCGTGGGCTTGTGCTTAGAACAGGGTCTGGCAGATCCTGGGGCATCTGGACGGTCAGCCGTGAGGTCACCTGGCATAAAGTGACTCTTCCTCCTCTGCCCCACCCCACCCTAGGTCAGGGACAGACTTTGCCCACTGTGGATCAGCGGGACAGCTCCCTTAGCCACACCAGACCAGAGGCATCTGGACCAGGCAGCTGATTAGATAACAGCGCTGGCGACTCAGCTCGCGGCCTTTCGCCCAGCGTAGCTGATTCTGTGATTCTGTCCCCGCGGCCCCCCACCCAAGATCAAAGATCACGGCCCTGGAACACAAAGTTGGGAGAGAGTGCCAAGGTGAGCCCTTGTTGGACGCCACTCCCTCCCATCCAAGCAGACACTTCAAACCCATTCCTGGGCAGCCGGGAAGGCTGCCTGGAGGAGGCAATAGCTGAGCTGGCTATTTGAAAAAACGAGCTGGGCTTTGCCAGGAGAAGGAAATTGGCAGGGAGCAGCTGGCGGAGGACGCAGCCTGTGCGAAGCTGAGAAGCCTCTAGGAGCTCCGCTTGCCAGAACGTCCCCTGGTGACGAGCATGTTTTTAAAGCGACCATGTATGGAAACCACCTGGACACCCATCAACAGATAACGCCACTCGGCAACAACAAGGAACCAGGGACCAGTAAATGCCGCCTCATGGACGGTCTTCACAAGCAGCACCCTAAGTGAAAGGCAAAAAACCAAAAACACCGGACAGAAAAAGCTACACAGTATATGATCCCACTTCTATGACATCTGGGAAAAGGAAAACTCCGGACCCAGAAGGCAGATCGGTGGCTGCCAGGGACCGGGCAGAGGGAGGGGCTGCCGTTGACTGGGGCAGAGGGGACGGTCTGGGCTGGTGAGAGCGTCCCGTGCCTTGATTTTGGTTGCCACACAGGTGAGGCGTACATATTCGATGAATCTCATGAAATTATACACTTAAAAAGGGTAAATGTCATGCATGTACCTTGAAAAGATCATGCTAACATTTGTAACAGTTTCACTGAGACATGACTGACATGCCATACAACTCACACACTTAATGTGTACAAGTCAATGATTCCAGTACGATTCACCCAGGGCGCACGATCCAACGATTGTTAGCGCATTCACAGAATTGCGCAACCTTCACCACCGTCTAGTTCCAGAACATTTTCATCACCCAAAACAAAACCTCATGCCCATGGCAGTCACTCCCCAGTCCCCAGCCCCTGGTAATCATTAATCTACTTTCTGTCTCCATCGATTTGCTGACTCTGGACTTTTTATAAAAACAGAATCATACAAGTCTTTGGATGTGTCAATATGCTCTATTTCTTACACACGAGCAGAGACACAAAAGGCCCCACCACACGTGGCTCCTCTCAACCCATTCTGTTTTGTGCCTGGCTTCTTTTGCTCAACTTAACGTTTTTGAGAGCACCCTTTTTTTGGACGACTGGCCTTCCACCAGTCAGTGCGGTGGATTCCGGGATTCCAGCAAGTTCGTCCACCTGCTGCCGGTGGATATTGCGTGGCTTCCGGTGGGGGCTAGTCTGAACCAAGCTGCGATGAAATCAAATTGCACGTTTCAAATTGCACAAATGACCTCAGTAGAGGTGATTTTTAAGATTAAATGAGTAAAACACCTATGACATGCTATATTTACTACTATGGAACAATCTCCAGAATATTTTGGGTAAAAAAAAAAAAAAGCAAAGGATAAATATTATTACTACCTTTAAAATATAACGTAACCATATTGAGCCAAAGGCGGCAGGCAAAAGCACACTACTGCACGACTCCACACATGTGATGTTCCAGAACAGGTAAAACTACTGTATTCCCACAGGTAAGTGTCACCCTGGGGTGTGGGGAAGGCCGAGAGGGGGTGTCTTGGGGAGAAAAGTCTGTTTCCTGATCTGGATGCTGGTCCCTCGGAGGTATGTTCACTCTGAAAAATTCCTGATGTTGTTCCCTTCTAAGTGGGCTTTGCTATATATATGGCCCTGCATCCAGCCACTGTCCCTGCTTCTTAGCTCAGCCACGCTGGCCTCCTTGCTGCCCCTTGTCTGTGCGACCACGCTCCTGCCCCAGGGCCTCTGCACTGGCTGTTCCCTCTGCCTGCAGTGTTCTTTCCGGGGTACCCCATGGTCAAATCCCTCAGCCCTTAGAATCTTTGCCCACATGCCCCTTCTCAGGAAGGCCCACCCTATCCACCCCTAAAATTCCTGAACCCCCCGCCTGCTATTTTTTCCATGCTACTTGTGGCCTTTCAGCATATGTTATAATCAACTTATTAGGTCTTTCGTTCTTCATCTGCCTCCTGTTAGATCATGAACCCCCAAGGGAAAAGATCCCCACCTGCTTTCCTCACTGGTGTGTTCCCAGGACCTGAGACAGCGCTCAGCACCTCGCAGGAGCCCAGCAAATACCTGCTGAGTGAACGAGCAAATGGAGACCCGAACCCTATAATCAACAAGGGAACATCCGCGGGTGGTGGTGCTGCTCTCGCCTTGGCGCACGTTTTGAATAGCTCACACCTAAGAACGAACTGACTCACTCGCACACAGAGTATGGCTTATTTAGGGCCCACCTTGGGCTGGGGCAACAGCTTGGTAAACGTGTGATGGATAAGATGGAAATTTCACATACATGAATCTTCAGCTCTCCACTCCTGCCACCCCCGGCACCTCTTCTGCTCCCAGGAGGCCCCTGGCCATCAACCCCCAAGCCCCACTCATCTGAGTGCCACCTCCTCCATGAAGCCTGCTCTGATCTAATCAGGATCGAGGTTCATTCCCTGCACTTGCCCCACACTCGGTGCTACTCTAGGAATTTAAAGACACAAACACGACCATGATACAGCCCCTGCCCCTGGGATGGTAGGGGATAAGGAGGAACCATCTATATCATGCCATTCAGGTAATAAAATACTTCCACCTACTTCACACCTCATTAAATTCTCAATGGCCCATTTCACAGATGCTGACGCTGAGGCTCTGAGGCCAAATGCCTCGCCAAGGTCAGAGGTGCAGGAAGAGACAGAGCCCCAGGCTCTGTATCCAGTTCCAGGCCTGTGTCCTCTCACTCCTCGCCTAGGCTGTCCCCACTGGGCTGCCTGCACGGGAGCTTCGCCAATCATTCACATGGGGGCCAGGCAGGGCCCCACCCCGTCTCTACTAAAAATGAAAACATTGGCCCGGCGTGGTGGCGCATGCCTGTAGTCCCAGCTACTCGGAGGCTGAGGCAGGAGGATCTCTTGAGCCCAGGAGTTGGAGGTTGCTGTGAGCGAGGCTGACGCCACGGCACTCTAGCCTGGGAGACAGATTGAGACTTTGTCTCAAAAAAAAAAAATCATTAACTTGACCTGGCCACTGAATTGCAACACCTGGTTCCTCCTCCAGTGACAAGAGGAAACAGGCTCCCGAAAGCAGCACACCTCTGACCACATGAGCCAGGAAGCTCATGTGCCCATACGAGACCCTGCTCACTCCAGACCGGCCAGTCTGTCACTTACTACATCCTAAATCCTAGGGACCCAGGCATCCCCAGGCCTGTGGGGCCCATGCATGCAGGAAGGACTCCAACACAGGCTGATCCAATCTGGGACTGGGAACACCACACTCTTGGGTAATGTTCCGACTTCTTTTGATTTTTAAAGGACTAAGGTAAGAAGAATCAAAGAAAAGGTTTTTTGTGCAAGAAACCCACGCATGTTGCTAAGTCGGAGGGAGAATTGCTTAAGGAGTTGAGTCATTCTTGACGCTCCCATTCCCACCCACCCAGCTCCCATCCATCAGCAAGGCGTGGCGGCTCTCCCTCCAGAACATCCTTCAAATCCATCCCCGGCCCCCCGCCGCCAACCCAGCCCTACCGGTGCCTGCTCGGACTGGTGCAGTAGTCTCTCCGCTGTTTCCCTGCTTCTGCTCTTGCCCCAAGCCTTTTCTCCCCACAGAATCAGAGTCATCCTTTTAAGATTTAAGTCAGATCATGCCACCCTTCTGCTCAAATCCCTCCCATGGCCCACTGTGTATCTCAGAAGAGAATCCAAATTCCTGACGGTGACCCACAAGGTCTTGCACGATCCAGTCCCCTGCAGTCCCTCCACTCACATCTTCCTTTACCATCCGTCCACTCGCTCTGCTCCTATCCCACCGGCCTCGCTGCGTGCCTGAGCCGCCAGGCAAGTTTCTGCCACAGGATCTTTGCACTGTTTCCCCCGATGCCCACATAGGTGACCCCCTCACCTTCCAAGTCTAAAGTCACCTTCTCGATAAGACCTTCCCTGAACACTCTTCACCCCCTCAGCAGTATTTATGGAGCTCTCACTACATGTCGGGCTCTGTTCCAGGCCTGGGGACTGTAGTAGTGAACAAGGAGACGAAAAGACCGCCCTTCCCCATCACATTGTATCCATCACCCTGTTTTATCTTCCTGGTGTTATCAATATCAGAAGTTCTTACGTATCTGCTGACAAGTCCCCCTGCCTGCTGCCCAGAATTCAGTCATGATGGATGGGCTACAGCAGCCACCCTGGATCATGAGGCATGCCTGGGAAAAGAAGCCACACACAAAGAATGGTGGAGCAGAAAGATAGGAGACTGGATGGATCCCTATGACTTCCCGGAGCCACCACACCAGGCTTGGGTGGCCTAGGCATCAGAGAACTGTCCCTTAAAAATCACAATGAGATCCTGCACCGTACCCCAGAATGGCTAAAATGAAAAAGATTGACAATAACAAGTGTTGACGAGGAAGCAGAGCAACCAGAATGCTCTCACGCTGCTGGTGGAAGCGGGTGCTGGTGCAGTTGCTGTGGAACATCGCTTTTCTACTAAAGCTGGCAATCTCGCTCCTAGTGTTTACCCCAGAGGAATGAAAACACACGTCCACACAGATTATGCACAAACGTTCACATCAAACTGAAAACAACAAAATGTCGACAAGCAAGTGAATGGATGACAAGAGAAGGCTACCCGACGGCAAAAGACACTGGCCAGCTGATACACACGATGACACGAGCATAATGTTGAACAAAACAACGGCACGGCACTCCAGCCTAGGCAACAGAGTGAGATTCTGTCTCAAAAAAAAAAAAAAAAAAAGAAAAAAGAAAAGGTTAGCTCACCCATGGTACCAGTGTAAGATGCTAACGACAGGGGATGCTGGGTGTGGCTGTGTGGGAACTCCGCACTATCGTCCCAATTTTTCTGGAAAGCTCAAACTGCTCAAAAGTGGAAAGTTATTTAAAAACAAATAGGCTCTATCTCATGGGGCTACGGTGAGTGTCAAATCAAATTCAGTGCCTTGCCGAATCACATTAGCACTTAAAGCAAAAGGAAAAATGTGCTCCCCATATGTGTTTTTTCCAGAACATTAAAGTAATTTTTAAAAATACTGAAAATATTCTGAGCAATGGAATCCAGTAAAAAAACAAAAACAAAAACAAAAAAACCCTGAAAATTTGAAAAGTAGGATATATTAAAACTTATAGTATTATTTTTTAAGTTTAAATGTTTTATTTAAACCCAAACCAGAGTATACTATAATGGTACTTTCCTGGCTTTCATGGAAACAAACTGATTGTATGAGTTTACCATTGCTGCTATAACAAAGAATCTAAAACATACTGGCTTGAAATAATCCGAAGTTATTTCCTTACGGTTCTGGAGGGCGAGTCCAAAATGGGTCTCACCCTGCGCTGGGGTCAAAGCCAAGGTGTCGGCAGGGTCGGAAACTTCTGGAGGCTGGAGGGGAGAATCAAGTCCCTGAGCTTCTCCAGCTTCTAGAAGCCACCTGCCTCTCCCGGCTCCTGTCCCCACCTCACTCCGACCTGTGCTTCTATCATCACGTCTCCTTCTCTGACCCTCCTGCCTCCCTCTCACAGGGCCCTGTGATGACATCGGTCCTGGACAATCCAGGATCATCTCCCATCTCCAGATCCTTCACTTAATCACACCTGCAAAGGCCCTTTTGCCACAGAAGGTCCATATTCACAGGTCCCAGGAGTGAGGACGGGGCAACTGCTCAGCCTGCCACACCCTCTCGGAGAGCCTGGGGCTTCCTCCCGCACAGCCTCCTCCGCGCCAGGAAGCTCCTCAGCGCCAGGGCAGGGGGACCTTAGCCCCTGTGTGCCCCTTCCTGTCCCAAGCAGCCCTGTCTTCATCGGCAGGCAGCCCCCACCAGGGACAAGGTGGACTCGGGTCCTGCCCATGGGAAGCCCCACACCAGGGATGCTCTGTCCGCCCTCCCCTTTTTGGAGCCCTGTTATAGTTCAGTCTGCGCTGTCCTAGGAGGACCCCAGGGCAGGGACGATGGCTGGCAGCGGGACACTCTCCAGGTGGCTGCTTTCAAGTGGCGCAGAGGAGGCCCCTTTGTTCTCACTGCTGGGGCCTGGAGAGCAAGTCCCTTCCGGGCTGCAGACGTGCGCCGCCGCCTCCCGAGTTCTGAGGCCACATGCCGGTGACACGGGGGTGTCCGGAAACACAAACTGCGCCCCACCCTGGAAAGGGCTCGGCCGGCTTCGTCCTCAGCCACACGGAGGAAAAACACCAGGAACCACCTGCCGACCCACATCCAGGGGCCCAAGGGGTCTGGCCAAGAGCAGGCCCCAAAGCCAGCGCGTCCCCGTGGGGCAGGTGGCCAGAGTGCAGGCGGCCAGAGCCAAGAGCAAACTCCAGGGTTCTCGGGTTCCCAGAAACTTCCGAGCTGGGTTGGGACCAGGAGACAGATGTCATCAGTACTTGTCCCTTGTGCTGACCCAACAAGGGCCCAACCGCAGAGGGCCGAGGGCCCGGGCACAGCCTCCCGCTCCGGCACAGCGGCTCCGGGGAACGGCTGCCCCTTCCAACCTCATCGCCAACTACGGCATTATTTTCGGTGTGACAATAGTGTGGTGGTGGCGCTTTGGCGGCTTTCTTTGGCTTGGTGGCGGTGGTGTTTGCCACGGACCTGGGCGAGCAGTGGTCCTCAGAGTGTGGTTGCTGGGCCGGCAGCACCGGCGTCGCCTGGGAAACGCCATTGTCAGGCCCAGCTCCAACCTGCCGAGGCGGGGTGCTGATGCCCGGACAGCTAGAGAAGGACTGTGGCGGAGACGCCTTCCGGGTGCACAGACAGACCACACAGACCACACGGAGAGACCGGCCCCACGTCTGTTGAGCAGCTGAGGGGTGCCCGGCAGTCATATTGCTCTAGTTTTATGTTTGAAATTTCTCATAATAATAAGTTTTTTAAAAGCATCCGAATGCGGTGGCTCACGCCTGTGATCCCAGCACTCTGGCAGGCCGAGGTGTGAGGATTGCTTGAGTTTGGGAGTTCAAGACCAGCCTGAGCAAGAGTGAGACCGCCATCTCTACCAAATATAGAAAAAATTACCCGGGTGTGGTGGCGCATGCCTGTAGTCCCAGCTACTCGGGAGGCTGAGGCAGGAGGATCGCTTGAGCCCAGGAGTTTGAGGTTGCTGTGAGCTAGGCTGACGCCACGGCACTCTACTCAGAGCAACAGAGTGAGACTTTGTCTCAAAAAAAAAAAACGTAAAAACCATAAAAATCACCTAAAATTTCTTACCACCATCCTCCCTCCCGCCCCCAAAAAACCCCAGACTGGGTCTCCCGGAGGCATACTCCACAAACTGGGCCCGAGGACCGGATTTGGCCAGCAGATGCAGTCTGGACCACGTGGTATTTCAAGAAATTTGAATTTGTTGACACCATCTTAAAACCAGCAGACAAATTCCAGATTTCTGGCTTCTTTTGAGAGCCAGGGCGATGTGCCGGTGCTGGGCCCGCACCCACACGTGGCCCCGGCCTGCTGGCGCCGAGCCGCGGCCACTCCTCAGACAGGGCCTGCGCTCCCGCTGGCCACAGGCCCCCGGCTCCCTGTCGTCCCACACAAACCTGCTCCACTCGTTTACGTCCCTGCACGGACCTCACAGGTATCTGAGTTTGCGATCCCTGTCCTGCAGTAACCCAAGATAAGAGCACAGCATTCATTCATTCATTCATTCATTCCAATCCTGCCTGAGCATCTAACATGCTCAAAGCTGGTGCTCAGTGTTAAAGGGGCGAAGTCCATCAAGCAGGATCCTGCGCTGGGGCAACCGAGCAGAGAGTGGGCAGAAGGCACATAACACACAAATGACTCCGGCACCCGACAGGGAGAGCTCAGGGACGTCAGACGTGCTTACTGGCACGCGTTGGCAGGCATCAGGACACTAGCGCGTACCCAGAGGCAGGAGCGACAGTGGGCACAGCCACTCTGGAGCTCCGTGGAGCAACATCTGCTAAGCGGAACATGCACGAACTCTGCAACCCAGCAGCCCGTGCCTGGGTGTTGCTCCAGAGCCATGAAAACGCACATCCACACGAAGACCTGTCTGCGAACGTTCCCAGCAGCTTCACTGGGGACGGCCCCCAACCGGCGAGAGTAACCAGCACGCGCGCCGCGGGTGTTCACACGCCACACGGCAACGAGAAAGAACTCCAGATGCGACGCGGACGCATCTCCGCGTTGAGCGTGAAGAAGCCGGACGCAAGTGCGCCTGCTGTGTGCTTCCCTCGATGGGGCACGAGAACTAGGCTGGTTTAGGTGACCCCGTCTGTGCTGTAAGAAGTCAGGGTGGTGGTTACCCTGCGGGGGTGGGGCAGTGACTCCAGGGGAACATTGGGGGACGCTGGGGGGGAGGCTGTCATTTCTAGAGCTGGGTGTTTCTAGTTACCTGGGTATGTTCGTTTGTGAAAATTCCACATGCCTGATACGTGGCAGGCTAATGACAATGATGGCTCATATTTACCAACTGCCAGACCACATGCTAAATAAGTGTTTGACACACGTGTGGCCAGTGGACAGTGTTGCTGCCCACTCAAGGGCCATCTCTACCCACTTCGCCCATTAAGAGAACCCTAACTTGGTTCAAGTACTGGCTGGAAAGCCCTAAATCTCAGGAAAGGTGGGCCCAGACTCTAGTCTGAGTAGGCCCGTGACCCTGTTCTAGCCAATGAGAAGGAAAGGGAAGTCTGTTGGAAGCTTCTGGAAAAAAATCCCTCTCCCAGTAAAAGATGAAGAGCTCAGCAGAGCCCCCTATTGCGCTATTCCTCCCTTCTGGCTTTGAATGGTGTCATGTGATGGCATGATGTCCGGCGCTGTGGCAACCAAAATGAGACCATGAGGGCAAGGCGAAGAGAGTCACTTGGATACCAAGCCAGTGCCCTGATGTTGCTGAACTCCTGAACAAATCTGGAAACACCTACCACCTCTCATCTCTTATTAAGCATAATAATAAAACATCTATATTACATAAGCCCCTTGGAGGCAGATTTTACGGTGCTTGCAGCTCAAAACATCCCATCTGAAACAATGCTTTCTTTCATTTAAGCCTAATAATTAGTCTGTGAGGCAGGTACTATTAATATTATTCATTCCACTACATAGTGGGGGACAGGGAGAGTAAACCACTCACTTGCCCAAGGGCACAACCCCAACGGTGGCAGACGATCTCGAACTTGGGTCCGACCCAAAGCCTATGCGCCAACTGCTGCGCCCACTGCCTCAGCAGCCGCTCAGCACAGGCACAGGTGAGGAGACGGCTGGAAGACACACAGCTCTGAGCCCAGCCTCCACAGAGAATCAGCACGATCTCTCTCTCCCCCAAGTCGGGGCGCAGGCCCCCTGACTCCACAGCTCCGCCTCCCTGGTGGGAGCTCCGGGCGGCCCACTGCTTTCCTGGCAAGCACAGCCCCCAGGGTTGACCCTAGCCCCGCTTCTCCACACCCGTCAGGCAGAGTTCAGCCTCCTAAACACCGCGGCTCCGGCAAGGCCGGCCGTTCGCAAGCAGGAACGCCATCGCTTCCCACTCTTAGAAAGGGCTCGGCAAGGTGTCCATGGGCCAAGCCAGGTCCGACACCTGCTTCTGCTCATCCCAGAAGCTGACGTGGTTTTACATTTTTAAAGGGTTAAAAAGATGGAGAGAGGCCAGGCGCGGTGGCTCACACCTGTAATCCTAGCACTCTGGGAGGCCGAGGCGGGAGGATTGCTCAAGGTCAGGAGTTCGAAACCTGCCTGAGCAAGAGCGAGACCCCATCTCTACTAAAAATAGACAGAAGTTAATTGGCCAACTAAAAATATATAGAAAAAATAAGCTGGGCATGGTGGCGCATGCCTGTAGTCCCAGCTACTTGGGAGGCTGAGGCAGGAGGATCGCTTGAGCCCAGGAGTTGGAGGTTGCTGTGAGCTAGGCTGACGCCATGGCACTCTAGCCCGGGCAACAGAGTGAGACTCTGTCTCCAAAAAAAAAAAGATGGAGAGAAATACACTATTTTGTGGCATGTGAAAACAACATGAAATTCACACGTGTGTCTTTGAATACAGCTGCCCTGGTGCACGCCCAGGCCGACCCACTCCCGCACCATCCACGACAGGCTCAGCACCACGGCGGCACAGCTGAGTCACTCAGACACAACCCGTATGGCCTGCGGAGCTGAAAATACTATCTGTCCCTTGACAGACAGAGCTTGCCAACCCCTTGACCTAGGCCATTCCGAGATCCAGGAAGGGTGGTCCCCTGCCAGGCCAGCTCCCAGCGTGAGGCCAGAGACTCACCCAGCCCCTCCCACCTCGGTGCCCTGCTCTGCCCCACGCAGACGCAAGCATCGAGCCTCCTCCCCAGAGCGAATGAAATGACCCGGTCTGTTCCGGAGAGGGCAGCGGGCTCTAACACGCCTCGCAAGACTGCTGCTAAGCGAGCCTCCCCCAGCCCGCCGCAGGCACCAGTCCGAGAACACGTCGTGGAGCCAGCCAAGGCCTTACAAAACAGGGCAACAGAGGTGCAGCCCTGGAGGAATCAGAAGCTCAGGTCTGCCTCCTTCGAAAGCTAAGTCTTTTGCAAGACACTTGGCACGCTGGCATCTGACCGCGGCCAACAGGCTGGGCCAACTGGTCTACCAAGTGCAAATCAACAGCCCACGCAACCAGGAGGGGCCGGTGCCAATCCTCTCTTCAAGTGAAACCCCACCACCACTGTCTTTTCATTTTAAGTGTGGCAGAACACACATAGTATCAAATTTGCCAACTTAACCATTTTTAAGTATAGTTCAGTGGCATTAAGTACACGCACAGTGTCGTGCGACCATCACCGCCATCCATCCCCAGAACTCTCTTCATCTTGCCAAGCTAAAGCCCTGCACCGGCTAAATAATAACTTCCCGTGCCCCCTCTGCCAGCCCCGCGCCCACCGCGCTACTGCCTGTCTTTGGGAGCTTGCCCAGGCCGGGGAGCCCCTGTGAATGGAATCGCACGGTATTCGTCCTTTTGTGCCTGACTCATTTCACTTCATGTGATGTCCTCAAGGTCCATCCATGCTGTGGCCTGTGTCAGACCTGTCTCCTTCCTTTTTAAGGCTGAATGATGTCCCCTGATGTGCCCGTGCCCCATCCGTGTGGCCACCCACCAGGCAAGGAACGCTCAGGTTGCTCCCACCCCCGCCCGCCGTGAGCTGCGCTGCTACGACACAGGTGCACGGATCTCTCTTCCAGCGCCTGCGTTCACTCCCCTCGGGCTCACACCCGCACGTGGGACCGCTGCGTCCTGTGGCAGCTCTATGTAACTTTTTTGAGGAGCCTCCACACTGCTTTCCGCGGAGGCCGCAGTGTTACACTCCCACCAACAGCGCACGCGGGGTCCCCGGGCTCCACATCCGCGCCGACACCTGCCACTCTCTGGTTCTGTGGCAGTGGCCACCCGAGCGGGTGTGATTTCCTTTCCCCAGTGATTAATGAGTGAGTGGCTCGGGGCAGCTTTCCATGTCCTGTCGGCCATTTGCGTATCTTCTTTAGAGAAATGTCTCTTAGAGTCCTTGGCCTGTTTTTTAATGGGGTCCTTCTGGTTTCCGTTGCTGGGTCGTCCTGCCGTGTTTTTAAGACCGGATTTAAGGCCCACAGTCTCCATCTGTTGTGGACCCATCAAGTTCCCCAAACCAGGGAAACCCCCCTGATGCCTCCTTCCCTCACACCCCAGCCCACTGCCATGTCTCAGTGCAAAAGAAATCTCAAATCTCTTCCCTTCCCTCCTCATTCACTGCCTTGCCCTGGCCTCCCCACGTCCCCCCAGCCCTGAATCTCTCTCTCCCCGCAGCAGCCAGAGGGCTCTTTGAGGCTGAGGCGGCTCATGGCTCTCCCCTGCTCAGAGCCCTGCAAGGAGCTAGAAAGCAAACCCGCACTCCCCCAGGGCTCCCGCAAGGCCCCAGCCGGCTTCTCCTCGCCCCCATCCCGCCACCCTAAGCCCCGCCTCCAACGCAGCAGGCTCCTTCCCAGCCCTGGCCTCTGCCCCTGGGCCTGCTGTTCCCACACCTGGCCCCTCCTCAGAGATGCCCTCCTAGCCACCCCATCCCAAATGGTCCCCTCCCCAGCAATCACTCCACGTCAACTCATCTGCCTTGTTCCCTCCCCAACTCTTGCCACTACCCACACTTTCCACTGTGCAAGTGTTTATCTGCATGTCCACAGTCCATGCCTCTCTTGGGGACATGCATAGCAAACATGTGCTCATGGGGTGAGCAACCTGCCCGCCACTTGGGCCCTTGGGTCCCTCCTGTCTGCCCTGCTCGGCTGGCTCATAGACAGCTGCCCAGAGCCTCCCACCGGGGCTGGCCCCTGTGCAGAACAAGGACCGTGAATACACCTAAAGAGCTGGTGACGGATGCAAAGCGCCCAGTGTCACTTCCGGCCGGGGTGGGGGGCGAGAGGGCACCCTGCCAGCTCACCACTGTCCCCCACGCAGGCACCTGACCCCAACTGGGAGAGCCCCAGGAACGCTGGAAACCCAAGGCTGCCTGTTATCATGTCCCCTCCCCCCAGCCCCCCCGGCTGAAGGACAGCTCATGTCTCCCCAGTGCTCCGTCCCTGACCGCAGCACCCCAGTGCGGGTCCCTCCTCCCTCCCCCGACCAAGGACGCGATGGCCTGACTGCTGGCAGCGTCCCCACACCTATCTGCGCTCCCAGGCCACGCACACAGCTGTCGCAGCCGCAGGAAGAGAGGAGCTCTCACGTCAACCCCGACCCTGGCATCCTGCGGGAGAGGACAGCAAGGCCAGGCTGCCGCCCCAAGGACGGCCTCCCGCCCCACGGCCACGGCCACGGCTCCTGCCAGCACCGCCGTCACCCACCTCCCGGTCAGCATGGGCTTGTCCCCCACCCCGTCCGAGGTTCCCTGGACGAGCCTTTCCTCGCCACCCCACTGTCCTCACCACAGCAAACGCCCGCACGGCTGTCGCCACGACCAGGCGCCACTCCCTGAGGCCTCGCGACAGCTCGATGAAGCAGACGCCAGCGCCATCCCACGCTGCAGACGGGGAAGCCAAGGCTGAGAGGTTAAGCCATTGCCCGAGGCCACAACAGTGATAGACGCTACCATCACCCCACCTTACAGATGGGGAAACTGAGGCTCAATGAGGTTAGGGCCCTGCCCGGGACAATGGCTCGAATGTGGGCCTGTTTTACTAGTCCCCTCTCTAAATCGCCACATGTAGTGAGATAATAATTAAGTAATAAATCGTATTTTCCCATTCTTTCCATTATTACCTCACTTGACAAGGTGGAAAGTGCACGAGCTATACCAGATGGGGAAACTGAGGCAGGAGGTTTGCAGAGCTGTTTGCAGAGCTGGGGTGAGGATGCATTGTGTGCCGGAACAGGAGATGCCCAGACCCGTCTTGGTGTCTCCCCCACCGAGAGGCAGAAAGGCGTGGGGACGTGTGACCGTGTGGGCAGAGTGCCAGGGACAGGGACAGGGGACGAGGGAGTGGAGCCCCCTGTGCGGACACAAACATTTTTTTTCCAGGAAGGAGCTACAAGCAACTATTAATCCAAGTGACCTCTGGAGCAAGGACCGGCTGGGGACAGTGGGCAGTTTCACGCTGTGCCTCTCCAGAGACTGGACTCTTTTCTGGAAGGGTGACAGTCCCCACCTCCATCCCACAGGGAGGTGTGGGTTTACGCCAGTTTCAGGTGTCCTACCACCATGGGCCGAATTGCGTCCCCCACAAATTCACATGTTGGAGCCCTAACACCCGAGGCCTCAGAATGGGACTGTATTTGGGGACGGGGCCTTTAAAGAGGTGATTAATGAGGCCATTGGGGTGGGCCCTAATCCAGGCTGGCTGGTGGCCCTATAAGAAGAGATTAGGATGCTCAGAGACACTGGGGTGCGTGCCCGCAGGAGGAGCAGGTGGCTGCAAGTCTGGGACAGAGGACTCTGGAGGAGCCAGCCTGCCGACACCCTGATCCGGAACTGTGAGGAAATAAACGTCTGTCGTGGACGCGTCCCAGTTGTGGCCTTTGGTGATGGCAGCCCGAACAGACGCACACGCCCTCCAAAGCCCAGAGCCGTGAGGAACCTGCCCAAGGCCACACGGCCGGCAGAAGGCAGAGGCGGGAGCTGGACCCACGCCCGGGGCTCCAGGACCTGTGTGCCCACCTGCCGTGCGGTGTGCAGACCCAGCCCCGCAGGGAGCACGGGGACACGCTCAGGTTTAAAGACACAGCCGCACGGAGGGCGGGGACGGGGCAAGCAGGGGCTCGAGCACACGTACACGCGTGTCCACGGTGGCTCTGCTCCCAAGAGCCAAAGTCCGAGATGCCCCTCGACAGGTGACCTGATAAACCAAATGGGAGCCACCCAGACGGGCGGGCCTTGCAGGCCGGGGCACAGGAGCGTTCGTAAGCTAGAACTAGAGACGCCCACGGCCATCAGGAATGAGACGGGTGAACTGTGACATCCTTGTGGAACATCACGCAGTCATGAAAACGGGCGGCTTGTTACAGTAAGATAGTAAATTTCACAAACATAATGGGAAGCAAAAGCAGCTGACCAAGTGCAAATGCAGAGGCATGCTTCCACGCAAGTTCAAAATGAGGCCACACTGAGCCTGGTGTTTGGGGACAGCTACAGGGGGTGATGCTATAGAAAGTCAAACAGGCTGGGACAAGCTTGGTTTCCTCCACAGGGGCTTGTGCATGTCCTGCGAAGGGGGCAACATTTCACAATAAAAAGAAACAAAGACTCTTGAGTTTGAGAAAGGGCAAAGCCAGAGGTTGCGGCAGGTGGAGTCCAGGGTGCCTGGGAACAGGCAGGGGAAGGAAATCCCAGGGACAGGGGAGACTTTGCAAAGCCCGGAGCTGCCAAGGGATCCCGGCTGCAATCGGCTCTCAGCCGAGTAAAGCCGGCATGACCTCCGCCCCACTGCCAGAGGCCAGATGGGGCCAGGGTGATCTGGCACAAGGATTTCTGCGGGGCTCAGGAGGCCGGGTTGGAGAGGGTGAAATGAGAGAAACCCCTCCCCACTCCTCCAACCAGCCTCCCCTCTGCACCCGAGTGGCCCTGGCACCCCAGGGCTCCGCAAACTTTCTGGCCCAGGGACCAGGTGGGCATCAGATTCACCATCTCTTCCCATGTGACGTGCTGGGGTGGACGCAGGCTGGCCCCAGCTGGAAGGATTGGCACCTCTCTACTGGAGGACAAGGACTCAGAGCCAGTACAATGAGGAAGAGCAGGGAGGAAGGGCCAGGAGGAATCGCAGGCTTCTGCCAATCCAGGGGGTTCAAACTCGCCCTGGGGTCCCGGCCCGCCGCGGGGTGGGGCTGCCAGGCTGGGGGGGGTGGTGTCCAGCCACCACCCCGGCTTGTCCAGAAGAACTCTGCTCCCACCCGACTCACACAAGGAGGCTTTTGTGCGGGAGTCTGGGGGAGGAGCACATGCACTCATGAGAAAGCGACCAGACAGATCCCAACCGAGGGACACCTGCCAAAAACTGCACTGTGCCCACTGCGGCAGCACATGTACTAAAACTGGAACAACACAGAGAAGATTAGCATAGAAATTTAAAATAAAAAAAAAAGAAACAAAAATCCAGCCCGGCCCTTCCAACGCCGGTGTCGTGAAAGACCCAGCAGCAAGAGAAAGAGGGAGGCTGGTCTCGACTCAGGGGGGGAAGCAGACGAGGCGACAGGACGTAGGACATGATTCCGGATTAAAAAACCGAAAACAAAAAACTGCCATGAAGACTGTTACTGAGACCATAAGGGACTCTGAATGCAGACTGGGTGTCAGCTTATAGGAGTGGCCCACCAGGGCTTTCCTGAGTGGGACCACAGTCTGCGGTCACAGAGAAGGATGTCCTTGTCCTTAAGCCATACACAGGCTGTCGTACTCTGGGTGGGATGTCGCGATGTCTCCAAGTGACTCTCAAAGGATCAGCAACGAGAGAGAGAAAGAGAGAGAGATGCACATGCAGCTAACTAAACTGTTCTTGCAATTTTTCCAAAATAAAATTTTTCTAAATAAAACCCCGGGGCGGGAAAAGAACGCGTCGGGCTGCGCTGCGGATTGTCTTACAGCCTGCGGATTGTCTTACGAGTTCGCAAGCTCCCCCGTGGGAACGGCTGAGCAAACGCAGCACCGAGGTCTAGAGAATCAGAGCGTGATAATCACCAGATGATCCCAGGCGACTGAGGACGGTTTGGACAGGCGACGACGGAGCGAGAAACGTGAGGCGCAGGAATGCGTGCATGATGTGGTCCCGTTTCGGCAAAATGATGACAGACTGATCCGTCTACACGTCTGTGTCTACGAGGGTGAGATGCTGGAAACAGCAAGCGCTTGTGTGACGCTTGCCAGGCTGTTGTTCTAAGTGCTTGACACAAGCCAGCTCCTCCCCCTTCATAAAAGCCCCACGTAGGAGACACTTTTATTAAGTCCACTTTGTAGAAGAGGGGAAAAGTCACAGAGGTTAAGTCGCTTGCCCGAAGGCACCCAGCTGGGAAGTGGTGGGGCCAGGATTTGAACCCGGGCCACCTTTCTCCAAAGTTCATACGCTCGGATCCACCTAAGCTGCCGGACGCGGAAGCCCTGCCGAGGGCTGGAGAGAAGGCTGGGGACTGGGGAACTCGTGAATGACCCTGACGGTGACATGCCAGAGACCTCCACCGCCCAGCTTCTCACGCTGTACTCTGCCCGTACCCCTCCCCCGGGTGGCAGGTCCCCACGTGGGCACCCAGGGCTCTCTCGGCTCACAGGGGGGCTGGCTGTCTTGGTGGGCGCCTCCCACCCACACGGGG
>VBSM01000883.1:3217635-3230562 GCA_008086735.1 Cheirogaleus medius | reverse complement strand
CGGCCTCCCAGAGAGCTAGGATTACAGGCGTGAGCCACCGCGCCCGGCCTAGTCCCTTCGTTTTATGTGAAAGATGTTACTGAGAGACTCCTCCTGGGTTACACGGGGACAGGAGGGCTGTGGCCCCAACACCTCGGCAAGGCAGGCCCTGTCCTCCAGGGCTCAGAATGAGCTCTTCTGAACTCTATTCAACCCTAGAAGAAAGCAGCCTTCTCCCAGGCCCATCCTTAAGCAACATGCCCTGGCCTGAAACATTTATTGAGCACCTTCTGTATACTGGCTAGAAGGTCTTGCCTGGCACCGTCTTCCTCTAAGGAGACCTGATACCATCCAGTGCCCCAAGGAGGGGGCCCACCCTGACCTAGAGGAACAGGTTCAGAGAAATCCAGACTCAGAGGCAAGTGGTTTGGGCCTCTCTGTGCCTCAGTTTCCTTGTCTGTAAAATGGGGATAATAAGAGACTCTCTCCAAGGGCTGTGGTGAGGATTAAAGAAATTGGAAAAAATGGGACAGTGCTCAGAATAGTGCCTAGAATATATAAGTGCAACTAAACTACTTATTGTTGTTGTTCCAAGGCCCTGCACAGCCTGGCTCTTGCCACACTCTGACCCCGTCTGCCGCCTGCTCCCCCGTTGCTCACTGTACTCCCAGCCTCCTTTCTGCTCCTGGAACATCCTGGCTTCTTCTTGCCACAGGGCCTTTGCACTTGCTGTTCCCTCTATCTAGAATACTCTCCTCCTAGATCCTACCATGGCGACTCCTTCTCCTCCTCCAGGTCTCAGCTCAAAGCTCACTTCTGGGAAGCTGTCAAAAATGGGAGTCCCAACCCACTCTCTGTCAAATCACCCCATTTTTATCTGAAATCATCTTGTGTATCAGCTCACTTATTCCTCTCCCCCAGCTCCCGAGAGACGGAAGCTGGTCTTTTTCACCTAATGGGTTTATCCCCAGCACCTAGAACAATGCCTAGCACATATCAGGTACTCAATAAATACTCTAATCAATTCACTAATTAGCTTATTCATTAATCAAAGTACTGATTGATTAACGAATTAATATAATTTCATTAAATTCCTTAAGGTCTTCGATAGCCTTTGCTATGGGGATTGTTTTATTTTTAATAACGGTTAGAGTTCTGGGAAATTAGCCAATTAACTAAAAACATGCGCTTAGCCTGGCCCTGACGCACCGCCACCCCCCCATCCCGACTCTCCTTGGCCACGCCGTCCGAACCAACTTTTATTGATGGCCAAGTCTTCAAGGTCCAAAATTGCGTGGTGCTTACCCAAGAGAGCCCCAAGGCCGTGGCTGGAGTGCATTGTGTCACGCCATGCTGTCACTTGACAATGAGAAGGGCAGAGATGAAAGAGTGTTGGACACACATGACCCACCTCGACCTCGAGGAGGGGAGTCACTTCAGGAGGCGGGGGCGGCAGCTTAAGAAGGAAGAAAAAAGACATCACATTTTAGAGAGAGGCTTGCCTTGAGGAAAGACAAAAATGCCAAAGAAAAGAAAGATTAACGATAATAAAATATTATCCACGTGGGTGTCTGGGGGGGGTCTGCAAAACCCGAGTCAGATGGTGACTCCTCCGCTGCTCAAAAGCCTCCTGTGATCAGAAAGACAGATAACGGGTGCCGGCAAAGATGTAGAGGAGTTGCAACCTCGCACAGTGCGTGTGGGACTGCAGAATGGTGCCGCCTCGGAAGGTAAACAGAGAGCCACCAGAGACCCAACAGCTCCATCCTTAGGTTTGTGCCCCAGAGGGAGGAAAGCGCGTCCGAGGAGAAACCTGCACGCAAGTGTCTACGGCAGCGCTGACAGCCAAAGGGTGGAAACGACCCCGAGCCCATCAGTCCTCACGGGATAAAGAGAAGGTGACCTACCCATACGCTGGGATGTTGCTCCACAGAAAAAGGAATGAAGTTCTGGTCCACGCGACCACATCGATGAGCCTTGGAAACATGCTGAGTGAAAGAAGCCAGGCGCGAAAGTCCACGTTTGTGATGCCGTTTGCATGAAATGTCTGCAGTGGGCAAACCTGCAGAGACAGAAAGCATTGGTGGTTGCCAGGGGCTGGGAGAGTGGGGGTGACCGCTGGTACAGGGCTTCTGTCTGGAGCGATGAAAATGCCCTGGAATCGGCTGTGGTGGTGGTTGCACAACTCTGCGAATGGGATAAAAGCCATTGAATTGTTGACTTTAAATGGGTGAATTTATGATATGTAAATTATATCTCAATAACAACTGTTATTAAAAAATACTTTCCTATGGCTCCCACCTCACTCAGCGTAAAAGCTCCAGCCCTCACCATGGCCTGTGAGGTGACCATCATCTCCCTGACTTCACGGTTCCTCTCCCCATTTCCCACTCTGCTCCTGCCATGCCTGCCTCCTGCCACCTCCTGGACCTGCTACCACCTCCTGTACCTCCTGCCACCTCCTGGACCTGCTACCACCTCCTGTACCTCTTGCCACCTCCTGTACCTCCTGTACCTCCTGCACCTCCTGTACCTGCTGCCACCTCCTGTACCTCCTGCCACCTCCTGGACCTGCTGCCACCTCCGGTACCTCCTGCCACCTCCTGGACCTGCTGCCTTGCTCCTGCCCCAGGGCCTTTGCACTCACTGCTCTCACTGCTGGAACGCTGCTCTCCCTAACGCCTCGGAGGCTCACCCTCCCTTCAAGTCCTAGCTCAAATGCCATCTCGGCAAGGACTTCCTTCCTATCCACCATTTTAAATGACAAACCACCCCACAGTATTCCTGTCTCCCTTCCCTGCTTTTTCTCCGTAGCATCTATCAGCATCCGGCACGCCACACAACACGTGTTTGTTTAGTTGACTGGCTTCCTTCCTCCTCTAGAATGAATACAAAGCTCCGCAGGAGCAGGAATCTGTCTCCTTTGTCCATCGCTGTGCCCCCAGCTCCTGGAACAGAGCCTGGCACACAGCAGGTCCTTAATCGGTATGTGTCGATGAACCTCTGCGTCCAGAGCCTGCCTCCGCAGCCAGGCTGCCCAGCTGCCAGCGCTGTGGCCTTGGGCAAGTTGCTTGGCCTCTCTGTGCCCCAACTCCCTTATCTGTGCCATGAGGGTGGTCTGAGTCGTGCCTGCTTCCTGGGGCAGTCGTGAGTATTACATGGGTTCATCCTGGCTACACGCATATCAGGGTGCCTGTATCAGGTGTGGCCTATACCCCACCTGTGCCCTACACCCCACCCCAGACCAGGAAGAATTATTATTATCCCCAAGGCCACCGGAAACATTGCACAGAAGCTAAGGGACTTAATTAAAAAGAGGCACAGCTAGTTAGTGGCAGAGCAGAGCGAGCAAGGACTTAAACCAAAGTCCCTTGGCTCCAAAGCCCAAATGCGGTCACTGCTCTCTTTGCTGGGGGAGGAAAAAGGGGAAGAAAGTGGAGGAAAAAGAAACGATGGGGGAGAGAAAGCACAAAGAACAAATGAAAAAGCAAAGCAGGAAGAGGAAACAGTTTCAGTCGCATCTGCCACCCAGATTGCTGCTGGCAGAGTCAGAAGGGAGCCCACGCTGCCAGCTGGATGCGTTCAGCCAACGCGGAGTGAGCCCTGCTCTGTGCTGGGTGCTGGGTTCCCAGCAGGGACCGTAACTGAGGCCCCGGCCTCCTCGCTCCCACGCGTTAGCAGACGAGCAGTGACAACACATGATAAGCACAGTCAGCAGCAATTTCATGAGAGGTTAGAGCTGTCTGTCCAGTGCGGTAGCCACGGGCTGCCCTGCAACAAGTGCGAGGGACTTCGCGTCATACACACCAGATTTCAAAGCCCTGGTGTGAAAAGAACACAAGATAGCTCAGCATTCTTGTACTGCTTACACGTTGAAATGGCTCTGTGCGGATAGATAGGGTTAAATAAAATATATACGATTTAAGTTAATTCCACCTGTTTCTTTTTACTTTTTAAAATGTGGCTACTGAAAATGTTTTAATTGTGCACGTGGTTTCCCATCGCATTTCCATTGGCCGGTGCTGTAAGAGGATGATGTGTGTTTCAGGGGAAAAAATACAACAGTGGAACAGAGTAAATGCTCTAGTGGGGGCGGGTTGCAATTTATCAATAAATGGGTATGTCAATGCATGTGACTCAGGAGGAGTTGTTTTTCTTCAATAAGTTAAAATGCCCCCCGCAATGTTGTGAATATCAATGGAGGTCTTCAGAGGTCTCTACAGCCTACAAAATTCCCTCGGAAGACCGGGCCTCCACTCCTGGACTCTAGTCTCGTGCTGGAGATTGAACATTTGTGTCCACCCAAAAACTCTCACGGTGAAACCTAATCGTATGTGACGGTATCAGGAGGTGGGGCCTTTGGGGGTGATTAGGTCGTGAGGGCGGAGGCCTCATCAGTGGGGTTAGCGCCCTTCTAAAAAAGAGCCCCAGCGTGCCACCAGGCCCCTTCCACCAGGTGAGGACACCATTCCAAGGTGCCATCCATGAACCAGGAAGCAGGCCCTCACTGGTCACCAAATCTGCTGGCCTCTTGACCTTGGACTGTTCAGCCTCCAGAACTGTGAGAAGTAGATGTCTGCTGTTTACAAGCCACCCAGTCTGTGTTGTTCTGACACGGTAGCCCCAGCCAACTGAGACACCCCATCAGTCCAGGCCCCTGCTAGTCCCCAACCACCGACCTTCACCAGCAGCCCATCCGCTGTGACTCAGGGCTGCAGATCCATCCTCACCTTTCCCCTGGCCCTCGGGATCCGTGACGCGGCCTCGCTGGCCAGCGCTAACCCGCCGACACAAACAACACTCTCCAGGACAAAGGTGCCAGTGTGTGGGAAGGACCAGGCCGGCAGCTGTGAGCTGGTAAGTCTGCTCCGTGGGCAGGACACAGGAGTAGAGAAGTTTCTACCGGCTCCCACGGCCAACAGCGGCTGGAGACAGCAGGAGGGTGGGTCCTGGGACAGGACCCAGAAGGTTCCTCTGAGGTCTCCTGGCTCTGCCCTACCTGTACAGGGAAAGAGATGGGAACATACATTCATTTGTTCATCCATGTAGCGCACATTTGCCGAGCACCCACTATGTGCCAGGCCTACTGTGCGTGAGGGGCTGGGCACACACAGATGGTGAGCAAGACAGACAGGCTGCCTCTGTCCTGGCCTTACTTTTTAGCGGGGGAGAGAGATTTAAAAAACAAAAACAGGCCGGGGGTGGTGGCTCACACCTGTCATCCTAGCACTCTGGGAGACCGAGGTGGGCGGATCGTTTGAGCTCAGGAGTTCGAGACCAGCCTGAGCAAGAGCGAGACCCCGTCTCTACTAAAAATAGAAAGAAATTAATTGGCCAACTAAAATATAGAAAAAAATTAGCCGGGCATGGTGGTGCGTGCCTGTAGTCCCAGCTACTCGGGAGGCTGAGGCAGGAGGATCACCTGAGCCCAGGAGTTTGAAGTTGCTGTGAGCTAGGCTGACACCACGGCACTCTAGCCCAGGCAATGGAGTGAGATTCTGTCCCCCAAAAAATAAAGAATAAATAAAATAAAATAACAAAAATATAAAAAACAAAACCACATAAGCAAAGAAATAAATAAGGATTGTGGGTGCTGCTAAGTGCTGATGAGAGAAATAAACAAGGGGTGGCCTCAGGGAGACGGGAGGTGCAGGGGTGAGACCTGAAGGGTGAGAGCTCAGGAGGACGTTTCAGGCAAATGAACCAGCAAGTGCAAAGGCCCTGTGACAGGGAGATGCGTGGTTTGTCCAAGGAACAGGTAGGCAGGGACCAGGCCATGAAGGGCCCCTTAGACAGTGTGACCACCACAGTTTAGAGCTCTTGCCCCAACATTCTTATTGACAGCACCTCCTTTTACTCTCAAAGAATTCAGACACTAAATCATTTGGTCACCTTTTTCTTAGGCCAGGGTGAAGAATTCTGATTTTAGCCTTGGAGGAATAACCCGATTTGATTTAGGTTTGTCAAATATCTTCCAATGACTGCTAATTTTGAAGGGGTGATCAGGCATGGTGGTTCCGTAAGACAATGTCCATACAGTTTAGAACCTACTGCATACTTAGCACGCAGGGGACAAAACCCACCGGGGTTGAGATTAGCTTCATTAAATGAGAAAGAAATAAAAGGATGGATGAAGCAACTATGGCAAAAAATGTGTTACTTGTTGTCTGGGTGCTCGCAGCTGTAATCCCAACACTTTGGGAGGCCAAGGCAGGAGGATTACTCGAGGCCAGGAGTTGGAGGCTGCAGTGGCTGTGATCTCACCGCTGCACTCCAATCTGGGTGACAGAGTGAGACTCTGTCTCAAAAAAAAATTCTTTTTAATAAGAAAAAAGTTGTTAATTGTTAAATCCAAAAAATGGTTATATGGGGTTCATGGTATGATTTTCTCTACGTTTGTGTCTGTTTCCTCTTTTTTAAATAAAAATCTCTCTGGCTGCTGCTAGAAGTCGAGTAGAAAGCATAGCCCAGCCGGGATGAGACGCAGTCGTCCCAGGCCGCCTGAGCTGCAGTGACTTGGGCTGGGGAGACCAGGGAGAACTGGACAGATGTGAGACAGATGTGGGACCCCGAGCCCCAGCAGGGGTGTTGGATGTGAGGGGCAATGCCGAGAAGAAATCCAGGTTGGGTCATTTCGAGAAAGACTCACCTGCGGACAAACACTGAGCGTCTGCCCTGCTCCAGGTGCAGCAGGGGGCACGGGGGTCCCAGGTGCGCAGAGCAGGGGGTGGTCTCGGCCTTCTTGGAGCTCACAGTCTGGAAGAATAAACACAGAGGTCTATAATTACAAATGGCACAATAAAGGGAAAATGAGGAGTTCTAGAAGAGCTTGGAGTGGGGTACTATGTGAGAATATCCTCCTCCCCCCCAAGAACCAGCCTCTGCTTCTCCACCTGACCTTCTTCTCCAGCAAGGTGACCCTTGGGAACCATGTCCGCAACCTCTCTGGCCCTCTGGCTTCTCACTGGACTTGGCGGATGGGCGGTGGGAGATCTAAAGAGAGTAAGAGGGAGAAAATGAGATATGACTCCCCCACTTCCTCCCTGTGGTATTTCTTAACGTGGTAGGTTAAAAACAGCCACCAATCCTTTGTTACTCCTCCTGCTGGGAGTCTATGTCCCTTCCCCTGGAATCTGGGCTGACACCGTGACCAATTTTGACCAACAGAATGTGGCAGAAGTGACACTATACAGCCTCCAAGAGATCAACGGCTTCATCCCTGCATGAATTGGTGATGCCAAGTGAAAAAAGAAATATAGCAAAAAAAGAAAACAAGAGATCAACAGCTCCAGCCATCACGTGTTCTAGCCTTCTTGAACTCAGCGGCCATGTTGTGAGGAAGCCCAAGCAGCTATGTGGAGGAGCCCTGGGAAGGAGAACCACGCTCTCAGCCAACAGCCCAGCTGAGCTCCCGCCAGCACCGTGAGAGAGGCCACTTAGGACCTTCCAGCCATCTCAGCATCACAGCCGTCACCACACGAAACAGCTGTTCAACCCATAAAATCATGAGAAATACTAAATCGATGTTTGAAATCACTATATGTTGCATGGTCTGTTGTGACCAACAGGTAAATGAAACACTCAAGCTGGCTGACACCCTTGAGCAGAGAGCAGGGTCCCCGGAAGGCAGCCCTGTCTAGACACCCCTCTCTCCCCTCCCCCCTTCTGCCCTTGGGGTGGGAACGGCTCCACTGTGCCTTCTGTTTTCCTTACACCCTTGTAAACAGCCCCTCCACTAAACCCTCTTCTCCTGAAAGTCTCTTCTATGACGTCTCCAATATTGAGTGCTTTGTCCGCTTCCTGCTCGGATCCTGAGGAACACAGGGACTGACTCTGTGGTGGAAGAGGAGTTCGCCAGGAACTCGCCAGAGAAGAAGGGAGGCTCAGGGGCAGCGTTCTGGGCACAGGGAGCAGCTGGGACAAGAGCCTTTCTGTAAGCAAGCCTAGAAGCTAAAACTGCAGGTGTGGAGCCAGACGACCCCGGTTCAAAGCTCAGGTCTCCTGTGGGCACATCACTTAACTTCTCTGGGCCTCAACTGCCCCACCTGTAAAATGGGGCTAATAATACCTATCTCAGAGGGTCATGCTGTGGATTAAGAGAGTTCATGCCTGCGAAGCCCTTAGGACCATGCGTTTGTTAAATCAAACAAACAAACTGAAAGATACAGGCTGTTGGGGACAGGCAGAAGGGAAGAGAGGAGGGCGTGACCATGAGATACAGGCTGAAAGGGAAGCAGGAGCCGGCCCTGGAAGACTCGTGGACCGGAAAACTCTGAGCAGATGGGGGCTCTCAGGATCTGCAGGGAGGTGCAGAGATCAACTTTAATGAGATCAACTTTAATCACCCCACCCGTGACCCAGAGCCCTTCTCCTGAACACACCGCTGCTGTTTCACAGAACTCCCCGGGTTTCACCCATCCCTGGACTGTACACAGCTGATATTTATTGAGCACTTACTATGTGCCAGGCACCATTCTGAGGGCTCCAGATGGTTAACTTACTGAGTCTTCATGTCACCCTGTGAGGTGTGTGCGGCTGCCCTCGTCCCCATTTCACAGATGGGAAAGCTGATGCCCACAGAGACTGGGCCCTCCCCTGCCTGGCCCTCAGCCGAGCTGATAGGAGGTAGGAGAGGGCTGTGTAAGGGGCCCGCGAAGGCAGACTTAGGCTGAGCCACAATCTCACTAATCGGAAGGAAATAGAAATCAAAGTCACCATGAGATGCCACCTCATACCCATTAGGATGGCTACTATCAAAAAACCAGAAAATAATGAGTATTGGTGAGGAAGTGGAGAGACTGGACCCTGTGCATTGCTGATGGGAAGGCCACTGCTGGAGAAAATAATATGGAGGGTCTTCAACCAATTAAGCAGAGAATTACCATGTGGTGCGGGAATTTCGTTTCGGGGTATATACCCAAAAGGAATGGAAGCGGGGACTTGGAGAGCTACAGCAGCGCCGCTCACAGTGGCCAAGAGGTGGGAGAACCCATGCGCCCGTCGACGGGTGATGGACAAACAAGGTGTGGTCAGTCCACACGATAGAATATTACTCGGCCTGAAAAAGGAAGGCAATTGTGACACAGGCTATGACACGGATGAACCCTGAGGACATTGTGTTGCTCAACTTAAGCCAGATGCAAAGGACAAATACTGCACGATTCCACTTACAGGAGGTCCCCAGAGTCGTCAGACTCACAGAGACAGAAAGCAGAATGGGGGTGCCGGGGCTGGGGAGAAGGGGGGGTGGGAAGCTATTGATCACTGGGTGTGGGTTTCGGTTTTGCAAGATGAGGATGTTCTGGGATGGGGGTGGCGGTGGCTGCACAGCAGTATGGGGGTACTTAATGCCACTGAACTGCACACTTGCAAATGGTTAAAAGGGTAAAAACAAACAAACTACACAGCAACAAAAGGCCAAGGCAGACAGAGCATAGGAGTCTCCCACAAAGGGTGGGTTTTGGGGTCAAAGCTTCCAGAAACCTCTGTGGAGACGTGAGGGAAACTGAGCAATGAGGAAGCAACTTGCGAGTCGGTCTTTGATCGAGAACCAAGGAGGCAGCAGATAAGAAGTGGGCGGGGAAGGCTCAGGGAGGGCAAGTGGGTCCAGGTACCAACATGCCTTCTGGAATGTTCTCTGCAGCCTCCAGACAGGAAGTGAGAGGCCTGGGGGCCCCCAAACTGTCACCAAGCCCACCCCTAGGGACTTCCTCACTCCCTGGCCCTGTCCTAGGCCAGAAAGAAAAGTTCTGGCAAGTGGGACAGGAGCCCTGTCGGCTTCCCGGAGCAACATGGACTCAGACTCGGAGTCTGTCCCCAGAGAAGTTCCCGCCGTACGGGGGGAGGGGGCGGAGAAGGGGGGGGAGAGAGGCTGCTGAAAGGGGCGCCCAGGAGGTCAAGCTCTGGACAACGGAGCCTGGATTTTAGAACAGTTACTTAACTCCCCCGAGGCCCTCTGAGCCCGCTGCTCCCTGTGAAGGGGAATGAGAGGGGTACCAAGGGTGGCACGGTGGCTGCAGCCCCCCAGTGCCCGATCTGTAAGAAATTTAACAGTCATAAAACCCACGCAAAGTCAGTCTGCTTCCCATTATCACCATGTGCCGATAACTCTGAAAAATGTCAGTGATAAACATTCCCCTGAAACAATCTTGTATTGGTCTACGTTCCTCTAAACCAGGAGTTGGCAGACTACAGCCCACAGGCCGAACCTGGCCCCCAGCCTGTGTCTGTGGATAAAGTTCTACTGGCACGCAGCCGTGCCGCTCACCGTGCATAGTTTACAGCTGCGCTCACGCTGCAACGGCAGAGTTGAGTAGTTTCGACAGAGACCCTATGGCCCAAAAAGCCTAAAATATTTACTACCTGGCACTTTACAGGAAAAGTTTGCCAATCTTTGTACTAAGAAATTCCTGTGGTTAGGGGATGGGTGAAATCATACCTAAGGGGTACAATGTACACTATTATCTGGGTGATGGGCACACTTACAACTTTGTCTCAAGCAGTACAAAAGCAATCCAGGTAACCAAAACATTTGCACCCCCGTAATGCTCTGAAATTAAAAAAAAAAAAATTGCTGTGGTTGGTTGCGTTTTAACAATATATACGTAAGCTTCAAATTAGCACAATTGTATTAGTTACCTTTTAATAAATGTTATATTCTACGTGGAGTTTAGTTCAGAAAACTCCAAATGCCCCCTCACACACACACTTTTAGTAAATTTGAATAAATATCTATCCTCTTTTTGTTTGTTTTATAACTAAAGAAGGCATCAATAAAATAGTGATTTCTGATTATCACAATTATCACCATTATTTTATTATTGAAAATGGTTGTCGCTTAAAGGGCGGCGGTAAAAGATGAGCCACTCGGGGGTCCAATGCGTGCTGAAGGGAACAAATGACGCCTTAGAGGGGTTTTGTGAGGATGAAATTGAACATGTGATGATGGACACCATTGGTTGCCTTTCCAAGATTCATTCTCGCCCAACCCCTTCTTTGCTGAAGGCAGCGGGTCTAGCCTCCTCCCTGCAGCCATAGGTGCTCAGAAAATGGGCCCCTGACTCCCTGTCGCGAGGGACCCTGATTATTCTAAGCCAACTTGGTAGCCAATACTGATTGGCTTTAGGGGATGGACACATGCCCCAGCTCTGGCCAGTAAGATGTGGGGGTGTGTGCTTGGGGAACTCCAGGACAGGTCTCCCCGGCTGATAAAAAAGGGCACAAAGAGGAGACTGCAGCTCTGCTGGACGTTGTCCCACCTGGAGAGCTGCCACCTTGCAGCGCCGCCGACAGACGGAAGGAGACCTCAGCTTCTCAGTGCTGCCATCAATCGCCGGAGCTGAGACCCTGGAGCTGCTCCACCCCAGGCCCCCGCATGTGGAAATAAATGATAAATGTCCTCACTGTTGAACCTCGCGGCTCCGCGCTTTCTAGCACTTTCAGCCAGAGCATCTCGATGGATGCAGACCTGAAACGCTCTGGCGCGTGGCCAGCAGCGCGGTCACAGCGGCATTGATTTCTCCAGCCGCGCGTGTTTACTGAGCATCTGCTGTGTGCAGGGCCGGCCGGGCACCGCAGATCCTGAGCGAGGGCCTTCTCTAGGGGCACATTCCCAGGTGCAGACAGTCACAGAGGTCAGTCCAGAAAAAGCAAACACAGTAATTTCAGGTCACGTTAAATGCTGAGAAGGAAACAAAACATAGTGGTCTGATGGAGAGTGAGTGCAGGTGAGGCTTCTTCTCTGGGAAGGGAACACTGAGTGGAGAACTGAACAGAGAAGAGCCAACCATGTGAACAGCCAGGCAGCGGGCACAGCACGTGCAAAGGCCCTGAGGTAGGAGCAAACTTTGTGTGTTCCAAGAACTGCAGTGTGGAATGTGAGAGCGGCGTGACTGTGGCAGCCACTTTCAAGGAAGTATCTAAAAGTGCACAAAAGGCCCACAGTCTGAGTCTCTCTCCTCCCTCCCTCTTTCTTTGGGCTTTTGCACCCAGGCCCGGGGTTTATGAGCTCTGGTCTATTGGAATTTGAGCTGAGCTTTCGGGCTTCACTTCCTAACTCAAGAGAACCACTCCACCTCTCACGGTGGGTGGGCCGGACACACATGGCGTTCAGACCGAGCCAAGTTCTCGTGCTTCAGGCTAACCGAGCGGCCCACTTTCGGCAAGGCCCGTCTGTTTTGCCAGTTTTCCTCCCAGAGCAATGTTTTCCTTCCCGCCTAGAAAACTGCCCTCTCCAACACCAACCTCCTCTGCCTAGGGCCCCCCAAGGCCCAGGGACACCCCTCGACAGCATCAGAGCAAGAATTCAGCCACTGTGGCCAGGCAGAAGCAGCAATCTTGACTCCAACCCGGGTACAAAGGACCCTTTAGATTAGGACGTGCTCTTGCCCTTTTAAAAACATTTCGTTCAACGCAAAGCAGCAGAGCGGCTGATTTCCTTCCTGAGGGGCTGTTCTGGGGTGTGTGGCGGGGCGGCTGGGCCCTCAGAGAGGCAGGGTCCAGAGTTATTCCTTGGAACACAAAGGACATTGGCACCTTTCTGGGCACAGCTGAGGCCACCAAGGCTCCTGTTAGAGCAGAGACTGGACACTCACTCACAGGGGCATTTGTCGGACTGTGTTTACTGAACGTTTCCTATGGGGCAAGGGGGACACATTAGCCACGGCCTCACACAGGTGACAGACCGGCGGGGACAAAGATAATACTCTCATGCCAAAGAGTCTGCAGCAACATCTGAGAAAAACACTCTCAGGGAAAGGAATCCGCTCCAAGGAGGATACATTACGGAGGTCACACCGTGGACCTTTATCCAACGCAAATGAGATCATATTACTTCCTGCTTACACTCCGGTGTTGGCTTCCCTTACACAGGCGTAAACTCCAGATCCTTCCCGGGGGCCCACAAGGTCCCCTCCGCACCCCTCTCCCTCGCTCCCTGAGAGGAAGCCA
>VBSM01000883.1:3173521-3184104 GCA_008086735.1 Cheirogaleus medius | reverse complement strand
AGGCCCTGTGGGACGTGCATACAGCAGGCTCTGGGGACGTGCATACAGCAGGCCCACCGCGTGGGCCGTGGTGAGCACGGAGCAGGTGAAGGCGCTGCGGCGCTGATGCACACTGCCCGCGCATAACTGCGGCGCATAATTAGGCCGCGGCTGTGCCTTTGCAGACCACAAACATAAACATGAACCGTCACACCTTTGTGGGTCTACATACCAATTTTCGGACATAAAAGGGAAACTACTGTACACACACCGCTGAGCGCCTCACCGCCTTCGTTCTAACACGTCCTTGCGGGCCAGGAGGTCGCTGGGAAGGGCCCTTACTCAGACTGCCACAGGGGCCACCTGTGCTGTGACAGGCCCAGGCTGGGGTGATGGAGGTGCACACCGCCGTGCATTTACACAGCGGGTTACCGGGGTCAAAAGGCTCACACCTGCGGTCTCCCCGTCGGGGAATCGAACCCCGGTCTCCCGCGTGACAGGCGGGGATACTCACCACTATACTAACGAGGATGCGCCGCAATCAGGTTCCCGCACGTCAGCCCCTATAGACACGGCATCTTCCGGCTGCGGCTCCCACCGACTCCAGATCTGGGCGTCGCGGACCAGGGGCTTCCTGGGGCGGAGAGGGTCCCCCGCAGCCCACGGAGGCGCCAGGCACTCAGGTCGGGGAACCCGCGCAGCCGAGCGGGGCCACTTCCCGTATCTGCGCTCACGGGAGCGGCAGCACAGGCGAGGGGATGTAGCTCAGTGGTAGAGCGCATGCTTTGCATGTATGAGGCCCCGGGTTCAATCCCCGGCATCTCCACTGTTTTCCTGCTTTTCCCTGTCAATCACAGTCACAAGGTTATATGGAAAGAAAAACCAGGAAACGGACGGGCGTTGTGGCGCTGAGTATGGAGGAACGCAAGAGCCCTTGAGTGAGCTCTGACTGCACCACTGCACTCCAGCCTGCGGGACAGAGCGACCCTGTCTCCCTAGAAAGCAAAACACCGAAAACATTCCTACTTGTTCATTTCCTCAAGCAGGTTTCTGCACTGTGATTCCTAAGGAGGGTCCTGCACCTGGGTGTTCATTCAGTGACTACTGAGCACCCCGATGTCAGGTAATGTGCACGCACTGAGCACCTGCTGTGTGCCCAGGTAGAGTGTACATAGCCTGGTGTCCCGGGAGAAGACAGGCGAGGCAAGGTTCCTTTGCCTTCCTGGGCTTTGTATTTCAGACCAGGAGACTAACAGTAAGCATGCAGTGATACGCTTTATGAAGACGGTAATAGTGGTGAGATGGAAAGTTTGGGGGTGCATGTGCAGGGGCTACTTTAGATAAGCTGTTGGGGGACACCTGTCTGCAGAAAGGGCAGCACATAGAATGGGGGGACCAGCAAGTGCAAAGGCCCTGAGGCTGGAGAAGGGGCCCGCTGTGCAGAGCTCCTGGGCTCAAGCGATCCTCTTGCCTCAGCCTCCCGAGTAGCTGGGACCACAGGCATGCGCCACCACGCCCGGCTAATTTTAAAATTTTTTGTAGAGACAGGGTCTTGCTATGTTGCTCAGGCTGGTCTCAAACTCATGGCCTCAAGTGATCCTCCCGCCTCGGCCTCCCAGAGTGCTGGGATGACTGGCCGGTGCCCGGCCAGCATTGATTTTCAGTGTTATGTTGCTATTTGTTTTTCATTCATAGATGGCTATACAGAGAAAGGAGGTCTTAAAAAAATTTGTTTTTACTCCTACGTATATACTCGAGAGAATGGAAAACACATCCACACAGAAGGTTGTACATAAACGTTCACAGCAGCTCTGTTCACAATAGCCAAAGTTTAGCAACAACTACAAATGTGGTTTTATCTATCCAATAGAATATTATTCAGCCATAAAAAAGAATGAAGTACTAGTACACGTGACCGAATGCACGGAACCAGAAAATGTTACACTAAATGAAAGAAGCCAGCCACAAAAGGCCACATATTAATACTAACATTCCATGATTCTTTGTAAGGAACGTCCGCGATGGGCAGATCCAGAGGCAGGGAGTGGATCAGTGAGGCCCAGTGCGGACGAAAGGGGACGCCGACAGGGACAGGGCATGAAAATGCTTCGGAATCACAGGATGATGATGGTCGCCCACCCGTGAATATACTAAAAGCCATTGAATTGTTCACCTTAAAACGGTGAACTTTATGGTATGTTAATTATATAAACGTTTCTTTTCTAAAAAATTGCCTAGTTATGTTTGTGGATCCTCCGCTGTGGCCTCCGATTGGGATGGATGGTGGCAGGGACGTCACTTAGGAGGCTGCCCTGGTGCCTGGGAGGCAGGGGCGGAGAGCACGGCTTCCTCCTTCATCTCAGAATGCCAGCGCTTGGGCAGGGGCGGTTTCCAGGTCAGGGTCTTTGAGTGGGAAACATCCCAGTTCTACAGGACAGCAGGCATCCGAGCTTTACTCAATCACCGGCCGGTCAAGCAAGACACGTCTGCAGGCTGCCCAGGCCCCGGGCCACCTCTGCAGCCACAGGGGGTGCCGAGCTCCCGGGGAGGGCGTGGAGGGAGGGCGCACGGCCGTGGGCACCTCCCCTATGGGACAGGTGGGAGGAGGGACCCTGCGCAGGTGAGGCCTCCTTCAGGAGCCCGAGAGCAGTGTTGAGAAGCCAAGTCAGCCCGCCAGGCCAAGCCCCGGTTCACGGGACACTGTCCACCTGGGGTATCTTTCCCTGAGTCCATCCCACAAAACAACGGGACTCTGTCCCCACCGAAGCTGCAGGTGCGGAATCCAGCCCGACTGGAGCTTGGCCTGGGCAGATGTCCAGGCCCCTCCCTGTGGGGGACGGAGGGGCAGGGGCCCTCGTGTCCCTCTTTCTCACCCGGACACCTACCTCTGCCCTTGTCCTCCCCACCTCTGCCACGGGGGAGAGAGGGAGGGAAAGTGGGGGGTCTGGGGTCCCCACTGAAGGCCAACAGAACCGTCACACTGCCCCAGCTCAGTGACCAGAGACGACGGACAAGGTCAGCTCCCCACCCTGGTGTCTGAGAGACCATCTGGGAGTGACACCCACTCCCTGTGGCCACAACCCAGGAAAGGTGCTGACTGCCAACCTTCCAGGAGAGCGTGGGGCCTGGGGGTGGGCCGGGCAGGACGCGGAGGCTCGCTGACGTCTGGGATGGCTCTGAGGCCGCGGCCCGTGCTGGGCGCCCCTGGGGCCTCCCTGCTGACGGGAGGGAGAAACGGGGACGCTCCTGTCTTCTGGAAGGGGAGCGGGGCGCTGCTCTGCAGGGACTAATGTAGTCCAAAGGGCACGTGTGAGACACGGACCAGCGCGTGAGATAAAACCATCACCCACCGTGTAATCAACAGTTACGGAAAGGCCACGCGGGGCTGCCCGGCGCAGGGCGAGCTCCGCGCAGAGTCAGGCTGGGACGAACCAGGGGTGACCACGCCAGGGGGCGCCCCAACCAGTCCTGGGCCCGCAGCCCGGTGGGGGTCAGGGGTCGGAGGTGGGGGGCCAGGCTCTCTCGACGTCGGGGTGCATTGCCTGCGGGAGCCACTCGCAGTACTCGGCCAGCAGGTCTGCAGGGGGAGGAGGGCGGCGTCAGGCCGTGAGCCCAGGACTCGCACGGGGTGGGAGGAGGCCGGCTCACCGCTGTGCACACAACGAGAGACCCTGCCTCAGTGGGCCCACCCTCCACACTCCCTCCGCCCCGGTGCGGCCCGCTCACATCTGGGGTTTCTCGTCCAGGCGGCCAGCAGGGCGTCGCGGCAGTCTGTGCGCTCGGCGGCCAGGGCTCTCAGGAGGCTCTCGGTCCGGGGCTGCAGCCTGCGGGCGGGAGGATCTAAATCCCACCTCTTCCTCCCACCGCCATCCTCGCTCGCCCCTGTCATCCAGCCGCCCGGCGGTCCCCACGTCCCCCGCCCACTGAGGCTGCAACGCCCAGGCAACGCTCCTCCTGCCTGCCATCAACCTCCAGGCTTCCGCCCCGCCTCCCCCACCTCTGCGCATCAGCCGGGCTCGCCCTGGCCAACCCTGTCGCCGCGTCCCACCCACCCCACTCCAGGCCTCGCCCCGTGCCCTGCGCTGTCCCTGTGGAGCCGAGGCACTGCCACGGGGACAGGGATGGGGATGGGGATTGTGTCTGTATCCTGGCACCTCAAGGATAATGCTGGGAGAACAACGTGGCTCATGACAGCCGGCCACTGGGGACACTCTGCCCCACTCCCGTCTCCAGCCCCCTGGGGGGAGAGCGCAGGGGTGCGTGTGCCGGTGCCTGCCGCACCTTCCGGCCTGCGCCCTAAGCCCCCTGCACCGTCCAGGATGGCAGCCGTCGGCTCTGGCACTCTCGGGGGGGGGGGGGGGGGGGGGGGGTGCATGCTTGGAGCCCGGGCCACAGGCGGGAGGGGCGCAGACGGGAGGGTGAGCCCTGGGGCCTCTGGACAGCGCGTGGCCCCACCGACGCCCATGTCCACTCTGGCCTCCGGCACGGAGGGAGATCTCGTTTCTCATGTTTTTAGCCCAGCGTGTGGTCCTTTGTCACACAGGCCCCCGGCCCCCGCCTGCCCACTGTGCCGCCCCCGGGAGCTGTACCTGGCCCAGGTCTTGAGCATGGTGCCGGGGCTGGACAGCAGGCAGCCTTGGTACGCGGCCAGCCGGCGGCAGACCTGCCGAGAGAGCACAGAGCGGTGAGACGCTGGGCTTGGCCCCCCAGGGCGCCGGGGACAAGGGCGGGAGCCTCCGTACCACCTACCTGCCCTTCCAGCAGAAACCGGGCAAAGTGCTTGTAGCGGTCAATTCCCTGCGGAAAATCCACCTGGACGGCGGGGAGGGGCCAGCCGACGCGATCTGGGGACAGGAGCCGGTGAGCCTGAGACGCCCCTGCGGCCGCCCCCCCGAGTCCCCTCCCTGCCCACCCGGCAGAGGGGCAGGAGGCCGGGCGTGGCCCCGTCCGAGATGCACGAGTGTGAGGAGCCCACGGCCGCAGGAGGGCCGGGCCGCCCGGGCTGCCGCCCTGACTCACAGAACGTGCTGGCCCGGTGACACAGCACGCGGCCCGTCTCGGCGCAGTAGGTGGGGGCCGGCTCCTCCAGGGGCCTGTCGAACTGGCAGTAGGAGGGCAGCAGGGTGGGGATCCACGGCGTCTCCACGGCGCAGACACCTGCGGCAGGTCACAGCGCTGCTGCCCGGGTGTCCCGTGTGCCCGCCCCCAGGGTCCCCCCTCCGGCCTTTCGTGTACCTTTCATGTACATCTTGGTGGTCTCCACGATTTCCTGGTAGACCACGAACTCCGGGAGCTCTTTGAAAAGGACGGAACTGGGGTGGATGAAGACGGGGTCGTCGAGGAGAGGGGTCTGGGGAGACGGGGGGCGCGGTGTGATGCGGTCAGGGAGGAACGTGGCCCCGTGTTGTATGACCCGGTCCACAGAAAACACGCAGAGCAGGCAAACCCACAAGGACAGCAGACTCATGGGGACGGGGGGGGGCTGCGGGGACCCATGACCAAGGGGACAGTCCCACCCCCCATGACCCGAGGGTCTAACCACCTGCCAGGTGCCCTGACTGCGCCGCACCTTGTACGCGTTCCTCCACTTGGCGTCCAGCAGCTCCTCGCTCTGGACCCTGCGTGCCAGGTGGTCGCCCAGGCCGGCCGTCACAATCTGCCGTAGGTAGGTCACCTGGCTCTCGGTGGGCGGCTGCATCTTGGGATCCATGAAGAGCCCGGCCTCAGGGCACACGGCGTTGACTGGGGGGAGGGCCGGGGGTGAGGGTGGCAGTGGTGACAGTGAGGCCGGGGGCTGGTGCTGCTGCCCAGACCTTCCAGAAGGTCCCAACCACACAGCTGGGTGTTCCAGCCTCAGCCACCTGCTCGCCCTGGCCACTGCCCCCGGGGCCACCAGCAAGACACAAAGCCCTCGGCCGGCAGGACTGCAGCCACCCCCACATCATCCACTCCTCCCCTGGGACAAAGCCCCAGTTCCTGGGTGGCAGCAGAGAGTTTGGCTAGGGGATGGCCGGCCCCCAGCATGCAGGGCGCCGCAGCGCGGTCTGGTCCACGACCTGGGAGGGAAGCTGCGGCTTGAGTCCCAGGACCACGCAGTGCCGGAGCAGGACGGCTGCAGGCGCCCTCTGTCCCGTCCTTCCCTTCTGCCTGGAGGGCAGAGGTGACGAGACCTCCCACTGCCTTCTGGACCCATGAGGTGACTTTAGGGGACAATAAATGTCTAATGCATTGGAGGAGGAAGCCACTCAGGAAAGCCACAGCCAGAGGGACACAGAGCACGGTGACACGGCCACTGTGATGCACCTGGCGCTGGGGAAAGTATCGACAGGGAAAAAGCATCAGTTCTGGCAGCAAACCTTGCAAACTGCTCGGACTGAACCCAGATCCCCATCAGCCGCAGGGAGAGGAGCGCGGCCTGCCTGGGAGAGGCCCGTGGACGCATCGTCCTCTCTAAGCATGATTCGGAAGGTGGAGAACGTTTCTCTGCTCCCTCCCGGGTGTCCCCGGGGGCTGCTGAGCCCAGGTGGAGCCGGGGCAAGACCTGATCCTTCTGCACAGAAGGGTCTGAGGGCCTGGGGGACGTCCGGGAGGGAAGAGAGGTCCAGGCCAGAGCGGAGACCGAGGACGTGCCAGGGACACGATGTGACTGAGGGACAAGCTGATGGGCAACCGCGCGTGTCGGATGGCTCAAACTTGTCGCCACCCTGCTCACGCGCCCGTCCACTCGTGACCGCGAAACCACCCGAGTACTGATTCTGGGTTATAAATGAATGTTAGCGAGAGGGCGAGTTTGCAAACACGGACTCTACGAGCCACTTTGCTCAAAACCAGTTTAAGCACTAAAAGGCGCAGGTCAAGTTGTCCCCGGGAGCCGGCTGGGGGGCCGTACCTGCGGTGGTCAGCTGGCCCCGCAGGCGCCGCGTCTCCATGATGGCCTTGTACCGCAGCCCGTTGGCCTCGCAGAACTGGGGCGTGCAGCCCGCGTACTCGCAGGCTCCCACGGCACCTGTGGGGCGAGCGGGGGCACGCTCACTTGCCGGCCCCATCCCAGGCCTAGGCGGCCCTCCCTGCACCCTGCGCCCGGCGGGAAACTCACCCAGCAGCACCATGAGGTCGCCGAGCTTCAGAGACGCCCCCTGCCCTGCCCAGGTCCTCTTCATCTGGGCCACCCGCGCCCGCCTGCCCTTCAGCCTGGCGAGCTCCTCCTCGCTGGCGGCCGGTCTGCGAACACACACGTGGCCTGCGCTGCTTCCCTGGCCGCCCTCGGGGCCTCGGGGCGGGAACACGTCTATTAATCAGCCCAGGTTTAGGGGCCTGTGGGGGTCGCTGGTGAATGTAATCAAGGTACCAAACTCCAGCTCAAAATTCAGTGCCAGCGGCCAGCAAGATTAAAAACGTGCGTGCCCGCTGACCCAGCAATTTCCTGTCTAGAGACTGATATAAACAATCCAACACGTGACACTGCACATTGCCGCCCTGTTCATGAATAATGAGGAATGACGTGAACTTGGAAGAACGAAGAAGCCCTCGAGAAACTGAAGGCGCCTTCAGAAATTTCTGCAGAAACGACCCTTTTCATCCCCAAGCTGCAGAAGGCAGCCGTGCGGTGAGGGACGCCAGGAGGTCACTAAACGGCTGCCCATCCTGTGACGGACACGCAGTCACAACTATATTCCAGATTTTCTTAATCTGCAATAAGGGAAACAGCCTTTCACAGTCCCGGTGCCCCTTTCCCACGGCACTGCTGCTCCCTGCTTGGGCCTCTGTTTTAGGGGGCTGACTGGAAGGGGCCCTTTTCTGGAATCAGTGACCCCCAATTATCAGGGACACTCCTACCTCCAAGTCCCATGGCCTCATCTGATCTCTAGGGGCGGCAGGTGAAGGCCACCACGGCCGTCGGAGAGACCAGACACCGAAGGGCTCGGCGAGAGTGAGGGCCTTGCACGCCCCGACGCCCAGCCCCGACCTCGCACCTGTCCAGCTCCTCGAACAGCTCGCGCACGGTCATGGCGGCCACGATGGCGATGGCGTAGGGCAGGCAGCCGTGCTGCCGGCTCAGGGCCAGCATCTTGGCGTAGCGGGGCGCCACGGGGAAGGCGGCCATGGTCCTGCCCAGCGCGGTGATGGGGCGGCTCAGCCGGGAGCTCTGCAGCTGCTTCACCCTGCGGGAGTGGGGCTGCGGTGGTGGCTCTGAGGGGACCTTCTGAAGCCAGACCCGGGAGGCAGCTCGGGCAGAGAGCAGGGGGGGACCGGGCCCTCCTCTGCGCCCCCCACCCCGCCCCGGCCCGGCCCTACCTTTCTGTTTTCTGGGGCGCCTGCAGGGCGCCCAGCGCGATGAGCAGCTCCTCGGCGGCGATGAGGGCTTCCACGGAGGGCGGCGTGGGGAAGGGGAAGTTGATGACCTGGGACACAGGGACGCGTGGCAGGGACTGAGCCTGTGCCCAGAAGCACGTGTGGTGCCCTGTTCTGGACGTGGGGTCCTCCCCCACCCCTTCTCCAGGCTGGGCACTCGTCCCAGCTGGGAAAGGGGCCCAGGGCACCCTTAAAACCCATGCACCAGGCGAAACCCCGCGCCCCCGTCAATGACGTGCACCGCACGCCCGCTCGAAAACGCGTTCTGAGCGCCACTGGGCGGCGCCAGGGGCTGTGCTGGGCGGCGGGAGACGACGGAGAAGCCCGAAGGACAGAGCTGCGCCCTCGCTGAGCCCCCACCCGGCCAGGAGTCACGTAAACAGTGTCCCACGAGAAAACGAGCCCAGACGGTGAAATGGTGCCCCCGTTTCCTTATCTGTAAAATGGGGATGATGAAGGCAGTGACTCATTGCTAGGGTCGTGGTGAAGATAAACTGAGGCCACGCGTGCAGAGCGCCCAGTGCATCGGGGACGACAGCCACAGTGATAACAATACAGGATGTCATGTGTTTGGAAAGCACAGCTGGGGACAGGGGCCACAAATGGTGGCCAGTGGATGGATGTCACTTTCTCTATTGACTATCTTAAGTATCTTATTTATCAGAGGCAGGGTCTTGCTCTGTCGCCCAGGCTGGAGTGCAGTGGTACAGTCGCAGCTCACTGCAGCCTCCAACTCCTCAGCTCTAGTGATCTTCCTGCCCCGGCTTCCCGAGTAACCAGGACTACAGGCACACACCACCACGTCTGGTTAGGTTTTAAAAAATTTCTTGTAGATGCCGGGCGCGGTGGCTCACGCCTGTAATCCTAGCACTCTGGGAGGCTGAGGCGGACAGATCGTTTGAGCTCAGGAGTTCGAGACCAGCCTGAGCAAGAGCGAGATCTCCGTCTCTACCAAAAATAGAAAGAAGTTAATTGGACAGCTAAATATATATAGAAAAAAATTAGCCGGGCATGGTGGCGCATGCCTGTAGTCCCAGCTACTCGGGAGGTGGAGGAAGGTTGTTCGAGCCCAGGAGTTTGAGATTGCTGTGAGCTAGGCTGACGCCACAGCACTCTAGCCCGGACAACAGAGTGAGACTCTGTCTGTAAAAAAAAAAAAAAAATTTCTTGTACAGACAGGGTCTTGCTATATTGCCCAGACTGGTCTCAAACTTCTGGCCTCAAGTGATCCTCCTGCCTCAGCACCCCAAAGTGCTGGGATTATGGGTATGACCCACCATGCCCAACCTACCTGAATTCTTAGAATTTTGAACATAATTATATTTACAACCAGAAAAATCAATGAAGATATATATTTAAAAAGCACCGGAAGACCATCTGGGTTCTGTCCCTTATTAGGTGTGTGTCCCTGGACCAGGACCTTTGCTTCCCTGCCTCAGTTTCCCCATCTGTTAATAGGGACTCGGGGACCCCCGGGACAGGGTGGGGCAGGTCACAGCACGCACCACGGTGCAGGGCACCCTGGACAGGACTGCTCGCCCCGCACGGGAGGACGGGGCCAGGGAAGGCCTCAGCCAGGCAGAGTCAGCAGAACATTCTGTGAACGCCAAGGACTGACAGCCGACAAGCAGTGCGAGGCACCAGGCAGCCGTCTCCTGGTAGCCCAAGGGGGACAAAGAGTTAGGGCAGCGGCGGTCACAGGAGACCCGAGGTCCCCAAGGCACCTGCTGACGCAGCATCCTGTGAGCAGCTGCCGCAGGCTGGGCGGGCACCGCAGCCTCAGCTCCTGGGCCTCGGAGGAGGGGAGGTAGCCCCCTGGGGACTCAGTGGGTGACGCGGGGCTGGGGGCAGCGACTGACCTTCTCGATGTTGAGGGCTTTCATCTGAAGGATCAAGTCTTCGACGGGCCGCCGGGTGATTTCTGGAGGAGGGAACTGCTCGAAGTCCCCGAACACGGCAGACGAGTAGAGCCTGCGCAGGGAACACGGACAGTAAAGCCCGACTCCGACAAAGCGCCCGGGATGAGTCTTGCTCCCCACGCTCACTAGGCCAGGTCCTTAGCCTCTCCCTGCCTCAGCTTCCTCACCTGGGAAACGGGGCTCAAACTGCAGCTGCCCGGTGGGGGACTGGCGAAGATTAATCGGATGTCACTCGCGGAGTGCGTAAACAGTGCCTGGCACACAGCACGTGGTGAATTTCAACTACAGCTACTTCCAACTGGTTTTCTTTGTATGTTTCCTAAATTTCCTTTT
>VBSM01000883.1:3161059-3171472 GCA_008086735.1 Cheirogaleus medius | reverse complement strand
CTTTATTTTTATTTTTTTTTTGGAGACAGAGTCTTGCTCTGTCACCCAGGCTGGAGCGCAGTGGCGTCATCACAGCTCACTGCAGCCTCGAACTCCTGAGCTCCAGGGATCCTCCTGCCTCGTCCTCCCAGAGTGCTAGGGCGACAGGCGTGAGCCACCGCGCCCGGCTTAGATTTCTAATTTAATTTCATTCCAATTACAATCAAACCTAAGCAGCCTCATGGGCTAGCGGCCACCGTCCTGGACAGCACGAGCCGCCCCCGTGAGTCCCTCACGTACCTCAGCCCTCGCCTTCTTGGCCCTCGCCCGTGACTTCTTGAACTTCCGCGTTTCTTCTACTGAGTCTTCCTGGTCTTGCTTTTCTGGGAGAGGTGAAGAGATAGGTGAGAAAGACACCTGTGGCCGGTGCCCGCTGCCAGCTCCCTGCTCTTCACTGCCGTCGTCTCCAAGATGGGAGGTGCGGGCAGGCAAAGGGGCCAACTCTGCCAGCGGGAGACTCGGAAGTGGGACCTGTCGCCCCAGCCAGGGGCGCGGGGCCAAGCCTGGCTGCCCAGGGGTGTCCGTGAGCTGGTTACCTTGTGGCTGGGCCCTGGCGGGTGGGAAGGCCTTCCTAAGCCTGCGGCACAGCGCGTGCACCTCTGCCTGCCCTGTCAGGAACACCAGGATGCCGCCTGCGGAGAGACCCGGGGCCCTCGGTTATCCGCCAGTCACTTAGCGAATGTTCCTTAGCGACGAGCACCTGCCGAGCCGGCTCTGAGGCCGGGATGGCGCAGACACGGACAAGTGACAGGCAGTGAGTCCTACACGGACGGTGCTGTGTGGAGGGGACACACAGTAACCCCGCGACCTGGCACGACCACTCCCAAAAGCTCTGAGGACAGGAGCCCAGGCGCCTGCACGCACACGACAGCCTGCCCCGCCCCGAGGCACGAGGCCATGGGAGGCTTGCTGCCCAAGCTCCCACCCTGGCTCCTGCTGGCCCAGAGTCTCCCAGAGTGGCTGCGAGGCCTGGGACACCCAGAGGCCATAAGCAGAGCAAGGCCAGGGCATCGTGGGGCCGTGACTCTCAGCCTCCACAAGGGTGAAGCCAGGCTGGGCGAGGCATCTCTAACGCCCTCTACCTTTCTAGCCCGGAGAAGACCGAATCAATTTAAATAACAGCAGGTGAGTAACTGAGCGAGTGCTATGGGGACCTGGGGACCTCAGGTGGATGCACCTGTTCACCTGCACTGTGCCTGGGACACCCGTGCCCAGCGGCTCCCGCCTGGGCCCTGTGACAAGGGGAACTCCATCCTCCAGTTAATCACTGAAGCCTCACAGAGTTGTGGGCAGAACGGGCAGGGCAGGTGCTGTGAACACTCTGGAACCAGTGAGGAAACTGAGGCGCAGCGAAGACAAGGGGCTATTCTGAGCCACGAGGAGACAGACCAAGAGCCTGGGCGCCCCGAGGCCCGCACAGCCGTCGCCCTGGGGTTTGGAGCAGGACAGACCCCTCTGCCCTCACCCCGCGGAGCCTCACCTGCAGGCAACATCCGGTGGATCTTGCAGACCTTCCGGAAGCACTCGCCACTGTAGTCCTCCAGCGGCGTCCTCTTGTTAAAATGCACCGTCACCGGGAACTGCCTGGATTCCACCTACGAGACGCGCAGGAAGGGGCTGGGGTCGGGGTGGGCCGAGCTTTGGCCCAGGGTCATCCCTCCCCTTTCCAGATCTTTCCAAGTCAAGATTTTAACGCCTCTTGACACACTGTCAATCCCCACGGGACAAAGCGAGCTCTCAGAGGGGCCCGGGGGCCCGGCCCGGGTGTTACCTTGATGACAGGCGGCGGCTGGGCGAAGAGCCGCTGGTTCTGGGTGAAGTCCTCCACCCGCAGCGTGGCCGACATGACGAGCAGCTTCAGCGGCAGGTGCCTCTGTGGGGACAGTGTGGGGACCACGGCCACAGTGACCACAGACACCGGGCCCAGGCGTGTCTGAGCCCGGTAAGGCGGGCGGAGGGGGAGGAGGTGTTCTGCTTCCCTCCAGGCCCTGCCCTCGGCCCCCTTTCTGGCTGCCAAGACCCCTTGGAAAGCGAGGTGACAGCAGGATCTGCCCCCCAGCGCAGCGGCTTGTTCGACGGGCCCTTCGAGCCGCCCAAAGTTGGGTTCCGACAGCGGGAAGTGAGGCTGGACGGTGGAGACGGGCCCGCAACCCAAAGGCACAGCGGGTGCAGCTCCGACCGTCTGTCCCTGGGGTCCAGGGAGGAGCCGGCTGATTCCCTGGGCGCGGGTGGGGTTTCCGGTCCCGGCTCACTCGGTGCCGAGGGGCCTCTTGCTGCTAGCGAACCCCACACCCCAAAGCTGAGGATTGGCCGCAGCACCTCTGGTGTGCGAAAGGGACAGTCACGTGCACAGCCCTGGCCCAGGGGACCCTGGCCTCAGGGACCCCCTCACAGCAGTGGCCCGGGGGACAGGTGGGCCTGGGCCAAGGGCAGCCAAGCTCCTGATGGGCCTCGGGGCTCCCAGGCATGTCCCGCCCCCTGTGCTACCTTTGCCCGGAGGGACACGATGCGGGACAGGAGGCCGATGAGGATGTCCGTGTACACGCTCCTCTCGTGGGCCTCGTCGATGATCACCACCTTGTACCGCAGCAGCAGGAAGTCCTGGGGGGCGGGCGGTGGGCGAGAGCCACAGTCTCTTCATGTCCCCAGTCTCCCACTCGAGGGGCCCCTCATAGCAGCAGGGACCCTGAGCACTTGGCTTTGGGGGAATCCTGGCTCTGTGACCTGGGGCAAGGTACACGCTGCCCCGTGCCTTAGTTTCCTCATCTATACAGTGGGGACCACAACAGGACCTACGTCAGGGGGTCACAGTGAGGCTTCGATGACAGTTAACTCCTGCAAAGTGCACAGCACGGGGCCTGGGAGAGGAAGTGCCAGAGAAAGGCAGGGCTCTTTGTCGGAGCGAGCCGCCAAGCGCAGATGCCCGCGGTGGGAGGGCAGGCAGGTGCGTGGGTGGGGGCCGTGGCACGTGCCCCACGGAAAGGGGCTGCCCAGACAGAACCACGTCTGCAGCCACCCCAGGTGCCCCAGTGGGCTCAGAGCCGAGAAGGCTGGCGTCACCTCTGCCCCCGCTGGAGACGGGCCCTGCCCGGGGCACGTCACACAGCCAGCCCGGCCCAGAGCTGCCGTCACCAGACAGTGGCTCTCCATGCGGCCCCGCACGCCTCCTGGACGCGCACGCCACCCCACTTGACCAAACGGCCGAGCTCCCAGAATGTTCCGACTCCCTGGGAAGCTCCCGGAGGCCTGAGAGGGTCGGCCAGGGAGGCGGCAGCTGGGTGTCCTGATTTACAAACCAAACGCCCCGGTACACAGCGCCCAAGGCTGGGGACTATAAAAGACACCACTGCCCAAGGGCAAGGCCCAGTGGCCTCGTCTGGGTTCCTTGGCACGAGGCCGGGCTCCTCACTCGGGATCTGGCGCTGCTCCTCGAAGCACACAAGTGGACCAGGACGTTCCTGAGAGGGGACTGTGTCTGGGCCTCTAACGCACAGGCCAGTGCCAGCACGTCACAGGTGCTCATGACACATTTGGGGAATGCACAAACTCGGTGACCCCAATCACACTAACAAACACAAGGTCACATTTCATGAGCACCTACTAGGTACCAGGCATTGTGCGGAAGCTGCTCACATGCATTGTACAACTTCCGCATGAAGATGATCCTGTGACGAAGGCACCGGTGTGCCTTGATAGAAACTGAGCTCAGAGAGGTTAAGTGACTCACCCAAAGTCACACGGCTGCACACTGGCTGCTCACACCTCGGGTGACACCCTACTGCCCTGTGTCCCCATGCTCACTGGCCTTATGTTATGAGACAAGACCAGCAACCAACCTTCTGGATTTCTTTGAGCAACACGCCATCCGTCATGAACTTGATTCTGGTGTCTTCGGTCACATTTCCCTCGTACCGGATCTGGTAGGAGACGACCCTGTGAGGACAGACTTCGGCTCAGGGCAGGCGAGTCTCAGACCTTGGCTGGAGCCCGGTTTAAACAAGACTGTCAAAAGCTCGCTGGACACACCGGGGAAACCGAACACCGGCTGGGGGTCATTCGGGAGTCACTACACGCTCCTCGGTAGGGGCGCTACAGCTGGGTTTTAAAGAGTCCTTTTCTTTAAAAAAAAAATCCCTTATGTTTCAGACCTGCACGGAGGAACACTGAGGACTAACAAGACACCTGACGCCCCTAAACAACCGGGGCGGGAGGGCACAGATGCAACGGGGCTGGTCACGAGCTCACGATTACTGCGCCTGGAGCTGGGTGCGTGGGCTCATTGTGCTAGTCTTTCTACCTGTGCACCTGCCAGAAACGTTTATAATAACAAGTTAACGGAGGACGAGGCAGCTTTTTGTGCCTTGTTGTTTTCAAGACGCTAAACGAAACAGGCAAGGTACAGACGGGTGTGCCCAGCAGGCGGCCGCTGATGTAAAAGGCAGACGAGAGACACGCAGTTGCCATCTGTGCACGGAATCCTCCAGAAGGACGCACAGAACTGGGCGGTCGTGGCTGCCCCAGGTGGGGGGGCGGGGGCTGAGTGGGAAGGGGCTCCCCCACTGGCCTGTCCCTCCTCGGCGTCCTCCCCAGCACCTTGACCACCTGACCCACGGCACGGGCCCCCCCACGTGCTCGATGGCCCCATGGGGACAGGCAGATCTGTCTGGTCCACCACCTCGTCTCAAGAGCCCAGCGCGGGCCCGGTACACAGAGGCGCCGCCCAGCCAGCATCGGATGCGACTCCCACTCTGTGCCCTTTTGTGCCTTCCTGATTTTAGACCACATTGGACGTGTTAACTCTTCCAGCCCGAAATCAAGAGTCTGGACCGAGGCCTAGGCATCAGCATCATGAACCCACGGCCGCCAAGCAAGCCATTCCAAAGCGAACGCTACGCTCGCCTGAGCAGATCGCTTTCCAGAGCAAGTCCTGCAGCTTTGCTGCCAGGAGAGGACTGTGCATTTGGCACCTGAGTTTCACTTAACCTGGCGACGCTCAGCGCTCGTTACACGACTGCCCACGGCCGGCCCCTGCTCTGTCCTCCGGCCCCTGACGGGCCATTCTCTCCTCGGTGCACAGCACGTGATGTAAGCTGAGGGCCCGGCTGGCTTCGTCCCTGCCCCACAGCCCCCTGCCCGGGCGGGTCCCACTGTGCTCAGACGCAGAAGTGACGCTTGCACCCAGCCCCCTGGTCACAGGTGCCGCTCACTCCCTCCTGGGCAGCTGACTCCTGGGCCAGGCCGCAGGACCACCCCGTGACCCCAGAAGCAGAGCCCTCACCGCTGCGACAGATTCATCTCCTTGGCCACTCTCTGGGACATGGCTATGGCAGCCACTCGGCGGGGCTCCGTGACGCCGATGATGCTGTTGTCACTGGGGGAAGAAGAACACAGCGCATCAACAGTGCTTGGCCCCACGTGCCCGTCCCTGCAGTCTTATCTGCTGTGCTGACGCGGCCCGCGCCCAGGGGACGCGGGGCTCGGGAAGGGGACAGTGCTAAGCAGTAGAGGGCACAGCCCACAGGCCAACACACAGGAAATGGGCGGACAGTCACAGGGCAGCCGTGAAAGGAAAGAGGCAGCGCTTGACGTGCTGCTGGGAAGCATGTCGAACACGCTCTAACAGGCTTCCCTGGCGGGCGATATCCCACACGTGTCGTGACAACTGGTCCCCAGGGGAATCAAGAGTGTCCTTTGCAAATCCACTGGGAGAGGACTCCAGAAACTTGAGCCTGGTCTCCCTCCCCCGGGCCACCCCTCGTGCCTTTTCCCTCTGTTGACTGTGCCTGTGTCCCCTCCCGGCAGCAAGTCACAGCTGTGAGCACGACTTTGACACACGCAGGTTGAAAGTGCTGAGAGGAGGCCACACAGTGACAACAGCGAACACGTCACCCTCCGTGCCAAGGACTGATCTGCAAGCTTTGTGCAAACCCGCTCGTTAATCTGCAGAACCCTGTGAAGTAGGTGCTGATAGTATCCCCATCTCACAGATGAAGACACTGAGGCCAGGGGAGGTTGAGCAGCCTGTCCGAAGTCACCCGGTGCACACAGGACCAGGTCCCTGGGAGCCCGGGCTCTTGATGACTTTTGGGGACCACATCTTGGCTGTCACGGAGGGACCCGCAGAGAGACCTGTGGGCGGCCCCTACCTGCTGTAGCCCGCCTCGTAGAGAAACTGGGGCACCTGCGTGGTCTTCCCGCTGCCGGTCTCGCCACACACGATGACGATGGGGTGCTCGGCCACGGCCTCCATGATCACTTGCTCTTCGGAGAGAATCGGGAGCTTCAGCCGCTCCTCCTGGCAGGAGAGAGGACGTCAGCCCCAGGGCACTGGGGCGTGTGTGCCACAGGACAGCAGCGGAGGCGGGGGACTCTGGGCAGACACGGCAAGACTACGTGGGGTGACGTGGTCTCCGTAAGGTGGCAGCTGGCACCTGGGGGTGAATGGACGTGCCTGCTGGAGAACGGGGGCTCGGCAGCTGGGGAGGGGGCAAGAGCCACGGCCCACAGGAGACAGGGAAGGGGACCGTGTCCCCAGCTGCTGCTGGGGTGAGTCTCACTTGATGGCACGACCACCTCTATAAATAACCTGGTGCTAATTTTATCAGAGTCGAGCATGTATGACGCAGCAATTCCTCTCCCAGGTATGTAGTGTAGAGCCGTGGCTTTCATGCATTTTGTTCCTGGGACCCATGGAAAGCAACACATCTTACAGTAGGACGCAGTGCACGCACACGCACATACACGTAACATATATGTACTACGCATAGAAGGAAAAGTTCTGTGAAACATACTCATGTGTAAAGCAGGCCGACAAGCTAATATTTTTTATTTTGTCCTATTTCTATTTTAGTCCATCCCATTTGTTCAAAAAGAAAAATGCTGGTCTTTTTATGACCCAAAGATGGCTATGACCCCCAGTTTGCAAACAGTGCCCACGAGAAACTTCTGCTCAAGTGCTCAAAAGATGAGAACAAGAACGATTAAAACAGCAGTGGAGGCCGGGCGTGGTGGCTCATGCCTGTAATCCTGGCACTTTGGGAGGCCGAAGCAGGAGGATTGCTTGAGCTCAGGAGTTCGAGACCAGCCTGAGCAAGAGCGAGATCCTGTCTCTACTATAAATAGAAAGAAATTAGCCAAACAACTAAAAATAGAAAAAAAAATTAGCCTGGCATGGTGGCACGTGCCTGTAGTCCCAGCTACTCGGGAGGCTGAGGCAGGAGGATCACTGGAGCCCAGGAGTTTGAGGTTGCTGTGAGCGAGGCTGACGCCACGGCACTCTAGCCCGGGCAAGAGAGTGAGACTCTGTCTCAAACAAACAAACAAACAAAAAATAGCAGCAGTGGAGATAACAGCAAAATGCTAAAACAGCCCACGTGCCCCGCACCGGGACACTCACGCCGCGGTGCGTGCACACAGCGGGGAAACGACGAGAGCGCAGCTGGGCTACCCGCGTCAGCAGGGATGAACCCTAGGACACAACGTTGAGTAACAAAAGAGCAAACTGGGGAAAAACGGAACTGATATGATGCCACTTATACTAGAGACAGGTAAGCCCACACAATGTGCTGCTTAGGGCTACGGATAGGGAAAAATCACAAAGAAAAGCAAAGGCTGAAGTCCCGAGTTTGGCAGGGACAGGAGGAGGAGGAGGCTGAGCCCGCGGAGCAGAGGCCCACACCACCTCCCGCCACCAGGTGGCGCCGGGCCACGACAGCACCTAGACGTAAACCTTTGTGGTGGCCAACACTGGCACGCTGGGGTCACCTGTGAGAGCGGCCAGCTTGTCCTGATTGAGACTTTTTATATAAGCACACATATAACTGGAATTACAATTTCATTATAAATAGTGCTGCTATTTTCCATTCTCTTTCTTTTCATTTTTAAAAGAGGAGCTGGTCAGATCGCACCTGTTTCCACAATCCGCTCTGACTTGGTTGGAACGGGCGCGATAGGGACCCAGCAGCCCTCCTGCCCCAGGGCCTTTGCTCATACAGTTCTAGCATGGGACAGTCCCACCCTCTCCTCAACTCGTGCTGGCCCTTCAGCTCTTGCCCCAGACACCGTCCCTGACGAGACCAGGACCTGTTAGGCTACCCATCACTGGACCCGATCTTCTCCTCCATGGCTCTGTCCCTGCTTCTCTCCTTCAAAAATTTTTTTGCAGAGATAGGGGTCTCACTATGCTGCCCACGCTGGTCTTGAACTCCTGGCCTCAAATGATCCTCCAAGCTTGGCCTCCCAAAGTGCTGGGATTACAGGCGTGAGCCACTGTGCCCGGCCTCCGGTCCCCATTTATGACATCGTGTGGTTGATGTCGGCCTCCCCCACTGCACTGAAAGCCGCCCAGACCATTCTGTTGCCTGGCCCCGCCCAGGGTCTGGCCCACAGCACACGCTCGCTGGAAACGTGTCGATGGACGGACAGAAGAAATAGCAACCACCTGTGCGGGGCCAGACCCTGGGCTAAGTGACCACTTGGTGCCCACGATGTCACCAAAGCCTCACACCCACTGCGACCAGACAGCTGACCAGACCTCTAAGGTTCGAGTCCCTGCCGTGTGAACCACCTTTCTATACCCTGGATCCCTTTCCTGTCATGACGACCCTCCTTGTACCAGGTACGGAAACTGAGGCACAGAGAGGGGGAGCCCCTTAAGCAGACAGAGTACCCCCATTTCACAGATGAAGAAAGCGGGGCCCAGGAAGTGAGCTAGGGAGTGGCAGAACCAGCACGTGATTTCGGGCCAACTGATCCCACGGCCCCAACTCTCACGTGGATCAGCCGCTGCCTGGGCCGGGACCGAGGTCTGAGGAGGATGGTGACACGGCCAGTGGACGCCGACCTCGATCACCCGACTGTGCGCCGGGCCTGCCGTCAGCCCAGCCCCGCCTGCGTCGTGGGTCAGAGCTCCTCGGTCTCTACGACGACCCCATGAGGCCGGCACGGAGGGGATATAACCCGCCCCACCAGGACGCCCTCTCTCTGCGCCCGGCCCCTTGTCGCGCCAACCTACGTTCCCAATGACAGACACGGGGCGGCCAACCTGCATTTCTGGCGAGCGGTTCACCGGGACGAACACAGCTGGCTTCGCCGGGGGCCTGGGCAGGGCGGAGGCTGCTGCTGGCGGAGCAGGAGTCCCGGCCGGCGGGGACTGAGTGCTGGGCGCCGGGCTCTCGTCCCCAGCCTGCAGGGGGGCTGGCGGCAGGTGTGCTGCTGCTGTCCCTGCACCAGCGTCCGCCTGCTCCGAGGCTGGGGTGTCATCCGGCTCAGACTCCTCCGAGGATTCGGACTCCTCTGCCGAAGGCAGGCGCCGGCGCTTCCGGTGGGCCCCGCTGAGGCTGCTGAACCTTTCCGGGCCCTGGGCTGGGAGCTCCTCAGGCTTCCTGCTGGGAGAGCAGAGATTTCAGGCACGGAGGCGTCGGACATCTGAGGCTGGCCAGGGCTGCAGGACACTCACCAGAGGTCAGGAATCTGAGGCCCTGCCCCTTTCTGCCTCAGGGCCTTTGCACTTGCTGTTCCCACTTCCTGAAACACCCTTCCTGCAGATAACTCTCCCCTACTTCTCTCTTGACTCAAGCGGCTGCTCCAGCGTCATCTAGCAGGGAGACTGTCCCTGAACCACGCAGCCCGAGACACCTGTCCCTTCTCTCTCCACCCACTTCCCCCGCTGTGTTTTCTGCTCAGTACGTCCCATCTTCCCTCCACCACACTATAAGCTCCTTAAGGGGAAGCACTTTCTTTGTATGCACCGTCCCATCTGCAGGGCCTAGAGCAGCTCTTGGGACAGAGTTTACACTCAGGGTGGGGGCGGGGAGGCACACAGGCTCAGCGAAGGGTCAGCTGCCTGGGGGGGACGCCAACTTGGTGTGGCCGATCATCCCACCGGTCAAGACCAGGTGGGAACCTGGATTTTGATGTGAAATCGCCTACTGCTTAAATGTTGGCCGTAATGGGTTAAATAATGTGTCCCCAGAACCTCGAAACGAGACCTGATTTGGAACGAGGGTCTTTGCAGATGTAATTAAATAAAGATGAGCTCGTACTGGATCAGGATGGGCCTAATCCCACCAATGACTTGCGTTCTTATAAGAAGAGAAAGGAGAGACCCAGACTCGGGGCCTAGACCCGGGTCTAGGAGAATGCCACGTGAAGACGCAGATACACGTTGGAAGGACGCTATGTGACGGGGAACAGAGACTGGAGTAGGCAGCTGCAAGCCAAGGAACGCCAAGGACTGCGGGCAACCACCGCAAGCTAGGACGAGGCCGGGGACAGATTCTCCCTGCAGCTTCCAGACAGAGCCACCTGTGCTCACACCTTGATGTTGGACTTCTGGCCTCCAGAACCACGGTGGAATACATTCCTGTTTTTTTT
>VBSM01000883.1:3149200-3160959 GCA_008086735.1 Cheirogaleus medius | reverse complement strand
GGGTCTTGCTCTTGCTCAGGCTGGTTTTGAACTCCTGACCTTGAGCGATCCCCCTGCCTTGGCGTCCCAGAGTGGCAGGATTACAGGCGTGACCCACCATGCCCGGCCCATTCCTGTTGTTTTAAAGGGCTAAATTTGTGGTGGTTTGTTACAGCAGCCCCGGGGAGCTTTTAGTACCACATTGGCAAACAATCCTACTGCCTTAGTATACTACACAAAGCAAACGAAGCCCATCAATGGGCCAAATCGAGCTCTTGATCACCTAATGGCAATTTCTGGCCTCGTCATCTGTACGAAAGCTGGAAGAACCTACGATGCAGGACCCCAAACTGCAGGGAACGCCGACATCGCCAGGGCGAGACACGTAAGGCCTTTGCCAACCAGAGGCTTTTAGCACGGACAGCCGATGTCAGCTACTCAGGCCACCACAAATCTATTTTCCCAAACACCGCACCCCTGGAAGACTCCAAACCGGTGAGCCCTCCCCGGGGAGCCCTGGCGGGAGGGAGGGGATGGCCCACTCACTCTTTGGTGTGGTACATGCGGTCCCCGGTGCCCAGTTTGGATGTGGTATAAAAGAGTCTCATCTCGGTGTCCGAAACCTGGACTTCACTCAATTTCTGTAGCATCTCTGCTCGCTGGGAAAGGAAACCAGGGTGTTACACATTTGGCATCACCACCCTCTTCTCAGAGGGGAAGTGACACTGTGAATAAAATTTCAGCATTGCTAATAGCTGGAGTCTTTTTAAATGCAGTCTAGGGTTGTTCAAACGAGGCTCTCTTTGCAGCACTGAGTGTCATGACAGAAGACTATTGGCCACCCAGATGTCCATCCACGGGAGACCGAACAGATGAAGCAGGGCCAGTCGTACAAAGCAACACGCCCTAGCCGTTAGGAGGGAGGGGGCAGCTTCATGCGTGCTGATGTGAATGGGTCCCCAAGCCACCGTAACACAGCCTCAGTCACCTCGGTGAGGATTTCATGAGTTTTTCCTTTATTGTTTTTGAAATTGTACATATACTTTGTTGTTGTTGTTTTCTTTAGAGATGAGGTCTCACTCTGTTGCCCAGGCTGGAGTACAGTGGCATCATCATAGCTCACTGTAACCTCAACCTCCGGGGCTCAAGTGATCCTCCTGCCTCAGCCTCCCAGACTGGCCAGGGGCTGATCACGGTTGGAGCTGGTGACGGGGACACAGGAGCTCATTACACTACTCTCTCTACTTTTAGAGATGTTTGAATTTCCCATGACAGATCTTTTTCCTTAAGCAAAATTAAGGGAAAGAATGTTTGAAATTCTCTAGAATAAAGTAAAAAAACAAGCAACACGAATGATTAGGAAAAGTAGGGAGCACAAAAATTCAGTTCCGCAACCACAGTAGCCACATTTCAAGGGCTCCACGGCCACATGCAGCCAAGTAGCTAGTGCATAGGACCGTGCAGACGTAGAACACTTCCCCCATTCCAGAAGGTTCTATCAGATAGTCCTGCTGCAGAGACCAGGCTGGGAGGACAGAGAGACTCCGTGCTCTGGAGAGCTGTGTGCAGACCCTTCAGAGCGGGCTGTACCTGGCTCTTCTTCTCTTTCTGCTCTACGATTTTCTGCAGCGCTTTCCTCTCTTTTTTGGTCAGAGGCTTCTTCTCCTTCTTCGACAGGGGAGGGGCTTTGGTCTTCTTTCTCTTCTTCCCCGGCAGGACGAGCGCGTTGCTTGCGTCAACTCCTTTCAACGTGCCCTTGTCTGAAACGACACACGTGCCTCACCCACAGCCCAGGAGCCAGAGAGCACTGGAGCACGGGGTCTGCGAGATCAAATCTATTTTCAGTGAGCTATGATTTTTTTTTTTTTTTTGAGACAGTCTCACTCCGTTGCCCGGGCTAGAGTTCCGTGGTGTCAGCCTAGCTCACAGCAACCTCAAACTCCTGGGCTCCAGTGATCCTCCTGCCTCAGCCTCCTGGGTAGCTGTGACTACAGGCATGCGCCACCATGCCCAGCTAATTTTTTCTGTATATTTTTAGTTGGCCAACTAATTTCTTTCTATTTTTTAGTAGAGACGGGGTCTCACTCTTGCTCAGACTGGTTTTAAACTCCTGACCTTGAGTGATCCTCCGCCTCCGCCTCCCAGAGTGCTAGGATTACAGGCGTGAGCCACCGCGCCCGGCTGCTTATACATACAACTCTTGAGGAGAGAATTCAGACTTCCAGATTCCCACCCCGCCGTTCTTCCCTATAACCTCACTGCCTTCCAGGTCCAACAGGAGTGCGGGAGAGCATGCTGACTGGGGGGTGGAGGGCAGCAGGCTACTCCAGCGGCCCTAGATCCCCTCTCTCCATTTCTGCAATCTTCCCTACGGCCACATCGGCCTGGCCCTTGGGGGCTCACAGGGCAGCTGGACGAGCTCAATTTTGGAAGACGTTTAGTTTCAGGCACCTGGTGGATATCCTTGAACCCACTCAGTTGCTTCCCCCAACCCTTCTGCACAACCGGCCCCGCAGAGGTGATCGATGCCTTCCTGATGTTAAACCCACTGGTGCGTCTCTCCCTCCCTGACTCTGAAACAGCACCTGAAGTCGACGGCAAGTGCCCTCCCTGGTCCCAGGACCACCACACTCTTCCAGCTCTCTCCCACCTCATGGGCTGCTCCATGGCACGATCCTCCTCACTTCCCTCCCCAGGGCTGGACTCATTCCCTCAGTCTTCTGGCTTTAAGTAAATATCATCTATACACAGATGATTCCAGAATTAATCTGGCCACCAAGACCTGTCTCTCTTGAACATCCACAGCTGCCTGCTTACCCTCTACTTGGATACCTAACAGGTCCCAAGCCACTCACATCCAAAGCCCAGCTCCAAGCTGCCCGCTCAACATCTGGGAGTCATCCTTGTCCCCTCCTTTGTTCTTGTGCACATTCTCTGACTTCAAAACACACGCCGAATCCACCCGCACCCACTTCTCACCTCCCCTACTGCTGTCTCCTGGTCCAAGCATCCACTCCACCTCCCACCCCACCACCCTGATTCTCCCTTTGCCCTCTATTGCTTTTTCCTCAACACAGCAGCCCAAGTGATGCTGTTAAAAATAAGCCGTCGTCCTGCCCCTCCTCCGTGTAAACCCTCCCGTGCTCTCTTCTCACTCAGAGAAAAGGGCCAGTCCTCACCTGACCTGGGTGAGGTCCCACTTGCCCTGGGCCCCGGTTTTCTCTCTCACCTGACCTGGGTGAGGTCCCACTTGCCCTGGGCCCCGGTTTTCTCTCTCATCTCACTGTGCCACTCGGGTCCTGACGCCCACACAGCGAGGCCCGCCCCGCGTCCCTGCGGAACCCTGCAACCACCCGAGCGCCGCCTCTGCTCACAGCCCCACGACATTCTACCCACTTTACGTGTTTCTCTTGCCTGTCTCCGCCCTGAAGCATGTAAAGTCGGGGTGGCGGGGATTTCTAACATCTCCCTTTCTGCTGTGTCTCCAGCGCCTGGACTAGCGCCTGGCCTGCAGGAGGGCGAGAGAAACCCCGCGCACTGCCCCAGATTCGCCGTTTAAACCGGGCTGTCGCGAACTCCCCTCCTTTGGATCATCCGGAATGGGGGTACCTCTCTGCGCCCCCCGCCCCCGAGCGGCGAAGGCACACACAGGCCGGAGGACCCCCGCCCTCACCGCCGGCCCCCGCAGCGAGGCTCCGGGTGGTCCCTCCCGCCAAGGCCAACGCCGGTCCCGGGACGCCTTACCCTCTAGCTCCAGCCGCACAGGGGGCGGCTCGGGGGCGCCCTTGGAGGGGCGGGGGCCCGCCTGCTGGCGCCCCCTGACGTTGTACCGCCGGCGCAGCTTCCCCATGGCGCCTCCGCCCAGCTCGACTCCGCCGGCGGCAGCACCGAGCCTACCTGAAGCCCAGCCCACGTGGGTGCCCAAACCACCAACCCCAGCCGCGAGACTTCCGGATTAAGCCATCGCGAGAGTTGACTACGGCGCTGAGAGGCGGGGCCGCGCTGATGGGCGGGGCCGGGCCGGGGGCGGGGCGTGTGGACCGGGCGGGGCCCGGGGCGGGGCTATGCAGAGAAGGGGGCGGGGCCCGAGGTCCCTGCACTGCCCTGCCCAGGGCTGTTCCCACGCGGTGTGCTCGGAGTCTAAATGTGAATTAGCTACTCATACTCATTTGGCTACGTGAGAGTGGGACTCTTTTGTCACCTTTTAAAATACAACCCGGACCCTAATACTACAAACGTATTCTCCCACCCTGTTTTGTTCATCTGCATTTCCTATATTCTTACAAGAAACATGTATTAGCTCTGTAGTAAAAAGGCACCAAATAATTCCAACACAGGGACAGACGGAAGATCTAAAAGAAGGAGGCATCTATTAGACAACTTTAAACTCTCATTACCGCATCACATTGTCTGTATTGCATTCGGAAATAATGCATTTTCTGAATCCTGTAATTATCTTGTGACTAGAACAGTTATATTGTGCCACAGCTTTTTTCTGTTAAAAGCATTAGTTCGTTAAGGGCAAACATTTAAATTATATCACAAAAACGGTAAAGTTAAATTCTACCACAAAAAGGTGGACTATAAGTTATTTTAGGATTTTAGAAAGGACAAAGTTATTTTTAAAAAACTGCCCCATGAAAAACATGAGAACGTAGAATGAGGTCTGGCTGCAGACTTAGTAAGCGATAGGTATTTTTTTAATGAATGAATGAATGAGTGAGTGAATAAATCAAGAGTGTGATTGAATTTGGAGAAGCTCCTCTCCTCTGCAAAGAAAAAAACAAAGACAAAAAACAAAACACAAACTTAGGTGGTGCAGGACAGGATTTCGGTAGCAAAGAAGTAAACATTTTTTTAAAGTTGTATATTATTTTCAGTGAATTTTTAAAAGTGTAATTAGCATATCAAACCTGTGTTTTCATAGATTTTGCTGCTTAGGATGATAGTGATCTAAAGTTTCTTCTTAAATATGTTTATTTAAGTACATTAAAAGTGTGTCCATTTGGGTGTGGTGGCATAGGCCTATAATCCCAGCACTTTGGGAGGCCCAGACTGGAGGGTCCCTTGAGCCCAGGAATTAGAGGTTACAGTAAGCTAAGATCTCTCCACTGCACTCCAGCCTGGGCGACAGAGCGAGACCCTGTCTCATAAAAAAGCATGTTCACTTAAAAAATAGTAAGTAGGTAGTCATATATTCTTTTTTTTTTTGAGACAGAGTCTTGCTGTGTTGCCCGGGCTAGAGTGCTGTGGCATCAGCCTAACTCACAGAAACCTCAAACTCCTGGGCTCCCGCAAGCAATCCTCCTTTCTCAGTCTCCCAACCACACTCTGCTAATTTTTTCTATTTTTAGTTGCCCAGATGCCTAGCTAATTTTATTTTCCTATTTTTAGTAGAGATGGGGTCTTGCTCTTGCTCAGGCTGGTCTCGAACTCCTGAACTCAAGCAATCCTCCCACCTCTGCCTCCTAGAGTGCTAGGATTATAGGTGTGCCACCACACCCAGCCATCTTCTATATTTTCTTCTAAACTATTATATACCAAAGGATTATCTTCTAGAAGATATAAAGAACATCCTATAAATCAAGAAAAAAATGCATTTACCCAACAGCGTGGGTGGATCTCAAATAAAAAGTTGAACAAAAGAAGCCAACCACAAAAGAGTCCTGTGTGATCCATTTACATAATATTCAAACACAGACAAAATGAATCCTTAATTTTGGAAGGGACATAGTGAATGGAAGGTGACACAGGGAGCCTTTTGGGGGAGCTGATAATGTTCCATTTCTTGATCTGGGCGCTGGTTACCTGTGTGTTCTGTTTGTGAAAGTTCATAAAGAGGCACCTATGATATGTGTATTTTTCTATGTTTTGTTACACGTCAATAAAAAAGTTTACTCTTAAAAAAAGATAAACAACACAAGAAAAAAAATGTTCAAAAGATATGAACAGGCAATCCACAGTGGAGTAAATCAAATGGCCAATAAAATATATGAAAACCTCAACCAGGAATCCAGAGGATGTAAGTTCAAAAATAAGACACAATTTTTCACTCTTGGATTGGCAAAAATGAAGTCCGGTTGGACTTGTTCTGTTTGATTCCGGGTGCAAACAAGGTCCTGCACTGCATTTGGTTATTATGGCTCTTCAGTCTTTAAAACCAATAATTCCCCCTTTCACCTTTTCCACCGTTTATTTACTGAAGAAACCGGGTCGTCTGTCCTGCGGAATGCCCTACACTCTGGCTCATTGCTTTCGGCTGCTTCTAACTTTTCCCTCCGCACCCCGTATCTCCCGTAAACTGCTGGTTTGATGCAGAGGCCAGAGGAGGCTCAAGCTCAGCGCGTCTCGGCGACACCCCGTCGTAGGTGGCGCTGGCACTTCCCGACTCCGAGACCCATTGGCGGGACCCAGTGTTCCCAACGCGGCCCTGCGCCTGCAAGTTCCCCTTCTTAGGTGTAGTCTCTTTTGATGATGGTCGCCGGAATCCATCATTTCATTAAAGAGTGCCAGTGGCTTTCTAGTCCCCTTACTCACGTATTAGCTAGACTTTTCCAAAAGGAACTTTCCCTCCCCAGCTCTTCTGCGGCTCTGAAATACAGTTCCCTCGGGACGGGCCGGAGGGATGCTTGATGCCTTCTTTTTATTTAAAATTTTGAGAATGAACGAGCTGATGCCCACGGTGGCCAATTTTTGGGTCCCATTACAATAAATTTAGGAAGATTTTTTTATATATACATATGCATATCACACACGTATATTTCATGTTTTCCGATCAGTTGCAGTCACTGTCCTCGTTGAGGTTGCTGCAAGTTTTGCAGACAGGGGCTGCTTTGCACGGTAAAGAATAAAAGTTATTTTTTAAAAAAACGACGAAAAGCCCCACCAGGTTAGGGCAGGCTTCCGGGAGGCCGGGGGCGGGACGCGGCGACCTCGAGCCCGCCCCACGCTCCGGCCCGCCGGGGGTGGGTGGCGGGTCCCGGCGCGGGGGGCGGGGCGCGGCGTGGGCAGGGCCGTCGCGCCTTTGCGCGCGGGGCGGGGCAGGTGGCGCGGCGGCGGCGGCGGTGGCGGGCAGAGGCGCGGCGCGCGGCCCTGGAGCGCGCCAACGCTGTCCTCGCCGGAGCCCGCGGTGTCCCTGCGCGCGGCCCTTTTCCTGCACCGCGCGACCCCGCACCCCGCCGGCCGAGCATGGGGGCACGCTTCTCGCCGGGGCCCCGGGCCCGGGCCGGGCTCTTGCCGCTGCTGCTGCTGCTGCTGCTGCTCGGGCTGCTGGCCCCGGGCGCGCAGGGGGCGCGGGGCCGCGGCGGCGCCGAGAAGAACAGCTACCGCCGCACGGTCAACACCTTCTCGCAGAGCGTCAGCAGCCTGTTCGGCGAGGACAACGTGCGCGCCGCTCAGAAGGTGGGCGCCGGGCCCGCGGTCACCTTGCCCCGGCCGCCGCGCACCTGGCGCTGGGGACCGGCCTGGGCTGAGCGCGGCCTCGGGAAGCTGGGGGGCCCTGGCCGGGCGCGGGAAGCTGGGGGGCCTGGGCCCGGGCCGGGGGAGGGGGCCTCTCCTGCGCGCCGCGCTTCTCCTTGGACCTTGGCCCGCGGGCGGCGCGGCCCGAGCCGCTCCAGGCTGCGCTGACGCCCGCCGCGCCTCTCATTCATTCATTCATTCATTCACCACGTCTGAATGGGCACGGACTGTGAGCCAGGCACCCCTGCCCGCTGCCCGGGGGCGCCCTGCCCTGCGACGCGGCCCCCTGTGCCACGCTGCCGCGCTGGCCCCGGCACCCCCGGATTCGTCCTGGCCTCGCTCCCCGACCCGCTTCCCCCCCAGCCCCTTAGGCCCTCCTCCTGCTGCTTGGAAGATATGCAGCCTTGTTTCACTTTACCGGAGAAGAAAGGGCGCCATGCGGTCGCTCTGTTGCGTCGGCAGCCCGAGCACCTACTGTGTGCGGGGCGGAGGGGGCTTTCACGGGGAGCCTTTTGTTTGGGGGCAGTCCAGGAACCTGCAGCCCCCAGGGAATGGTGTTGAGCCTTAGGAGGAGCACGGCGAGTTTCCCGCGATTCCCGCTTCCACCGTGGAGGTGGGTGAGATGGGTGCGCCATTCTGGGCCAGAGTCCCCCGACCAGCACCCGAGAAAGCGGAAGTTAATTAATGGGGGCAGTTGCACGTGGTAATGCGGTTCCCTGGCTGTTCCCCCTGTTAATTTCTTCGCTCGCTGCTAGCCCTGAGGTTTTAGAGTGGAGAGAAGCTTGGATTCAACCTGGGGCTCTACCATTCTCAAGCTGGATGGTTTTAGGCAAGTGGCATCGCTTCTTTGGGCCTCAGTTTCTTTATCTGTTAAATGGGGGTAGTAATAATACTCCCCTCATTATGAGGTTGTAATTATGAATAGTTGGTACCTTCCTGGCCCAGAAGCATAGCTGAAAATTTGTGTCTGCTGCTGCTGTTATTTTCTGGCCAGGGTACAAACCAACTTTGCTTAGCCATGTTGGAGGACCTACAGGGTTAAAAAAATAAAAGTTTTCTGGTCCTTGAGATGGAAGAAGAAAAAAAGAACATTAAAACCCAAATTAGGGCCGGGCTCCTTGGCTCATACCTGTAATCCTAGCACTCTCTGAGGCCTAGGCGGGAGGATCACTTGAGCTTAGGATCAGGAGTTCAAGACCAGCCTGAGTAAGAGCCAGACCCCATTTCTACTAAAAATTAAAAAATTAGCCAGGCGTGGTGGCGTGTGCCTGTAGTCCCAGCTACTTGGGAGGCTGAAGCAGGAGGATCGCTTGAGTCCAGAAGTTTGAGGCTTCAGTAAGCTATGATGATGCTACTACACTGTAGCCCAGGCAACAGTGCGAGACTCTGCCTCAAAGAAAAAAAAAAACCGAAATTACATTGGCTGGATATTCTTATTGCATAAAATGAAAGGCAGGTTAATTTGTTAGAAAAACTGTTAACTTCTGACCATCGTCTCCTACGGGTGTGTGGATGCCTTTTGCCAAGGTGTGGGTCGTGTCTTCATACCGTGGGGGAAATACAGCCTGGGAGACAGGACTCTGTGTAGGTGGCCAAAGAGGGAGAAGGGGGCAGGCTGAACACCCGGGTGCTAAAAGGTTGCCCTTGAGTCGCCCGGGCATGGGGTGTGTGTGTGAAGGGTGTCTGGGAGCATTTTTCTCTTGCTGCCCTGCCTGCGCCGTCGGAAGGCAGAAATCACGTGTTTTAGAGCGAAAAGAAGTCTGCCTTTTTCATGCAGGGTAAGCACAAGGAACCCCATGTCTCAGCTGACGGTGGTTCCCTGGGACAATCTAAGGTCAACAGACGTGAAATACAAAATGGATATTTAAGAGTTTTTACCTCTGGGTTGGTGTCAGTAAGAAAGAATGTGAGAATCCGGGGGTCAGAGCTCTTTCTGGGGTAAACCAGAGTTTGTGCCTTCAACAGGGATGATGATGACTACTAACTTCTGTTATTTGCCTGACAGGTGCTCAGTGTTTTTATAGGTAAAACTAATTTGATCCTTAGAATACCCCTCTGAGGTAGGCACTGTCCAACTTACAGGGTGGTGCGATGGCCGGCTTCAGTTCGGACTGAGTGGCAGAGCCGGGATTTGAACCCGGGCAGAGTGGGTTTGGATCCCACATTCATACTTCTCATGGGTCTTCCAGCCTCACAGGCCGTCCCTGTTGCCCCATCGGGGCAGCATCTGGAATGAGGTTGACCTGACTTATTTTACTTCCTGTCAGTGCAGCTCAGACCAGCCAGGCTTGAGGATATTGTTTTGTTAATTTTAATTGAAGGAGAAGTGGGTCTGCTCGCAAGTGTAGTTTTCAGCGTGCCTGGGTTTACTAATTTGAGCCAAACCTGCTTTGTGGGTTGTGTGAAGCTTGATGATATTTAAAAAAAAAAAACCACCCCATATTCTAATCTGGGACTTGTCTGAAATAAACCCATGACCTTCCTATTTGGAGCATGGGGCCTACTGTCCAACAGACACAGGTTTGAATCCCGGCTCAGCTTCCCACTCGCTCTGTGACCTCGGGCCAGTTGCTTTACCTCTGTGTGTCTCATCTGTGCAGAGGAGAGAAATAGGGGCGTTGAAGGGCACAGGTTGGGTTGTACAGTACCAGGCACAGAATAAGCGTTTAGTAAATGGTAGGAGACTTATATAGGAAAGGGATTTATCTGCTAGGAGAGTGACAGACTCTTTCATTCATTTAAAAATTATTAAGCAACTTACACATGCGTGTTCATAGCAACCCTTTTTATGATAGCCAAAGAGTGGAACTTTCCCAGGTGTCTATCAGCCGGTGAAGGGATGAACGCAATGCACTCTGTCTGTATAGTGGAATGTGACTCGGCCATGAAAAGGAACGAGGGACTGAAACATGCTGCAGCACGGATGAACCTTGGAAAACATGAAAACCGCCAGACACGAAAGGCCATGTGTTATAGGATCCCGTTTACAGGGTATGAAATGTCCAGAACAGGAACATCCACAGGGACACACGGCAGACCGGGGCTGTCTGCCAGGGGCTGGGGGAGGGGCAGTGGGCACTTACTGCTTAGCTGATACAGGGTTAACTTTTGGGGTGATGAAAAAGTTGGGAACTAGATAGTGATGGTGGGTGTACAACCCTGTGAATGTCCTTACTGCCACTGGATTGTATACTTTAAAGTGGTCAATGTTATGTGACGTGTATTTGACCACAATTAAAAAAAAAATATTAAGCACCTACAGTATGTACAAGGCACAGCAAATGATCCCTCTCCCGGAGCTTTCGTGGTGGGGTGGCAGGCAGTGAGGGGACAGGTCATAAATAAATGGAAAGTAGGTGAAACAAGGCTATTTGGGAACGATAGTGCCATCAAGGAAGTAATAATATTGGTGGGCAATTCTGTCTGCGCAGTATGTGGCTGGCGCTGTTCTGAGAGCGGCTCTGTCGTTATCACCCTGTTTTGCAGACAAGGAATTGGAGACATAGGAAGGTGGCATCTCTTGCCCACAGTTCAGCTGATCAGTGGTGGAGAGCGGGCAGCGTCCACGCTCGACCTCTGCAGAATTGAAAGTAACTGGAATAGAGTGGCCAGTGGAGTGGGCTGGCCCTGCCCGAGAAGGAGCCGGCTGCGGAAGGCCACTCCAGGCAGAGGGAACTGCCAGCGCTAAGTCCCAGCAGTGGGAACAGGCTTGCTGTGTTCCAGGGCTAGAGCGAGGGCTGGTGTCTGGCTGCGGCAGGGTAAGCGAGGGAGAGACAGACAGCCCACCACACAGGACCTGGGGTTTGACTGAACACACTGGACTACCATGCCAGAAAGACATGGAAAAATGCCAAAAGGGAGAAGACGGGGAGGAAGAGGCGGGGGTCTAAGTGTCCTGCCTGGAGGAGTCGGGGCAGCGGCGTGGTGCAGAGGGCAAGAGTTGGATCTGGGGAGATGAGTTGCAGGACTGGGGCGTTGGGGCAAGGCCCACAGGCGGCTGCATTTGCATTTGGGAGCTCAGAGTAAAAATACAGTTGGACTGAGCTGGTGGGAACACCCTGAACACCAAGCTGAGAAAGTGGTGCGTTTTTTCCCTTGCCCCTTGGTCACAGTTGCATGAAATACAATTTCAAATAGTTCAGAAGCTTCAAAAAGCAAATCTGCTTCCACCCTGACCTCCTCTCCCAGCCCCTTTCCCAGAAGCAGCCACATATTCTGAACATATATAAACATACGGACATATAGATCCTGTCCTCCTTTGTTGGTTTTTTTGTTTATTTTGCACTATGAACTCCGTTTTGTGCTTTCCTTTTTTTTTTTTT
>VBSM01000883.1:3126954-3149100 GCA_008086735.1 Cheirogaleus medius | reverse complement strand
ATCTGGGAACTGCCTTTTGTTTTTTCTGTTTTTTTTTTCTTCCCCATTCTGTTGAGCTTTTGGGGTTTTTGCTTTTATTTAAAAACGCTTGCAGTTTTTGCTGTTTGCAAGAAAAGTGTTTTGAGCAAAATAACTTTGACACTTTCTAGTCCTTTTTTTCCCACCAACATTTTAACAGCTTTATTGAGGTGTAATATCAATATATTACATTACACCTCGACAGACCGTGCATATTAAAAGTGTACAAGTTGATACATTTTGACATGTGCGTACACCTGTGAGATCATCATCACAATCAAGATAATGTTTCCTCTTTTTATTTTGAAGGTTTGCAAACTGCCAAAAAAGTTGGAAGAATAAAACAAAGTACAGCTATGAACTCCTCACCTAGATTTACCAGTTGTTCACTTTGTCCCCCAAACTTGGTGCACACTTTTCTTTTTGGCCAAACCATTTGAAAATTAGTTGCAGACATCTTAATACTTTCTCCTACAGAACCACAGTACCACTGTCCCACCCAAGAAACTTAAATTTAGTGCAATAATATTTTGTAATGTATAGTCCATATTCAAATTTCCTTTATAGCTTTTTTAAAAAACCCTACCCCCAATCAAGGATTGCATGTTGCATTTGGTGTTCATGCCTCTTCAGGCTATCAGAGTTCCCTCACTTTTGGGGGAAAGGGGGCATTTGCGACACTGACATTTTTGAAGAGTGTCAGACCCATCATCTTTTTTTTTTTCTTGTTAAAGCTTTATTGAGCTATAATTCAGACACCGTACGATCCATTCATTGAATGAATGGAAGTTCACAATGTTGTGTAACTGTCACCACAATCAATTTTAGAATATTTTCATCACCCCAAAAGAACCCTGTACCCATTAGCAGTCCTTCCCCATTTCCCCCGGCCCCCACCTTCGGCCCTAGGCAACCACTGATCTACTTTCCGTCTCAGTGGATTCGCCTCTTCCGGATATTTCATATAAATGGAATCATACGCTATGGTCCTTAGTGACGGACTTCATTTGCACAGCATCGTGTCTTCAAGGCTTATCCGTGTCGTAGCATGTATATCACAACTTCATTTTTGTGTCTTTTTGTTTATCCAATTATCGGTCGATGGACATTTGGGCTGTTGCCACTTTTGTCTGTTGTGAATAATGCTGCGATGAACATCCATGTACAGATTTTGGTGCGGACGTGTGTTTTCAGTGTTTAGGGGTATATGCCTAGGAGTGCAAATGGCTCAGTCCTATGGGAACTTTTTGTTGAACATTTTGAGGAACCACCAGACCGTTTTCCAAGGCAGATGGCACCATTTTACATTGTCACCAGCAACGTAGAAGGGTTCTAGTTCCTCCACATCGTCGTTGACACTCGCTGTTGTTGATTCTGCCGCCTGGTGGAGGCGACGTGGCATCACTGTAGTTTTGACGGACTAGTCTTTTGAAATGTCCTGCGGTGTGTATCCCTTGCATTTCTGTGTGTTCTTCAGATGCTTGCAAAACCTCTGAATTGCAGAATCTCTCACCCCCTCTCTGGCTTGCTCACCAAGACGCCTTTGCCCTTATGGCCTGATTTTCCTTAGGGCCGGTCTGCATGGGCCTGGAGGTGATGAGGGTCAAGACAGGTTAGGATGCAGGAAGGCCGTTGCCACCCAAAACCCTGGTGTTGGGTGGCCTGGCCGCGCCGCTGCAAGAGGAGAGCTGATGGAATCCCGGGCCTAGGTGATCTTGTTCCTCTAAAGCCACAGGCCTCCAGACTTTGCGCACCTGGCCCCCCCCACCCCCGTTCTAACTTTCTATTCTGAAAATCGCCCAACACACACAAAGGTAGGGAGAAGAGCAGAGCGAACCCCTGTATTCCTCCCCCAGGTATTCCATGTATCGACTTTCTGCCATTCTGGTTTCTTCTGTTCCCTCATTAACATTTTTTTTTTTTTTAGTCTGGAGTGGTATTTTCAAGCTAATCCAAGACATACTAGTTTACCCTTGCATATTTCATTCTGCATCTTTAACAAATACGAACTTTATAAACACCAAAACCACAATACTGCCGCCATAGCTCATGGCAATTCCTTGATATCTAGCCCGAGTCCATTCGTTGATTTTCGAGTCTTTTTACAAAATTGCTTTGTCTGAATTGGGATCTGAACAAAGTCTACACGTTACATTGAACTGATATGGCTTTTCAGTCTCTTTTTCCCAAAATAAACTTTTTATTTTTCCAGAACAGTTTTAGATTTGCAGAAAAATTATGACCTCATTTTAACTTAATCACCTCTGTAAAGACCGTGTCCCCAAATACAGTGATGTTCTGTGGTGCTGGGGGCTCGGGCTTGAACTGAAGAATTTGGGGGCACAGTTCAGCCCGTATGGTTCTTAGGGCCCACGTCTCCATCCACACACGGTGGGTCAGGGTGCCACACAGCCAGGACGGTGGCCAGAGCGAGCAGGGCCAGCCCATGGGGAACAGCGAGAGTTGTCCAGCTGGGCGGAGGGGCGGGGCTGTCCTTTGCACCGTGAGAAAGAACCTCTGGCCTGGACCTGTGCCGGTTTCTCAGGTACGGCGGGTTTCGGAGCACCTGCTTGTGGACTCGTGTTCCGGGGGAGGTGACCGCTGGGTTTGCCCAGAGGGCCCGGCCCCTGTCTTTGCTGGGGGTTCCAGGCTGCCACCCTGCCCCTCATGGATCTGACAGCCTCAGCTGCATCGGGCTCCGGCCATGTGCTGGCCACTGTGCTGAGGTCTTCACAGGTTCTAACGCTGAATCCTCTCTTGGTCCCATTTCACAGCTGAGAAAACAGAGGTTCAGCAGCACGGGCAGTGATGTCTCTTCCTCCCAGAATAACTGCTTCCACGCACGCTCTCTAGGGCAGTTGGTGCCATTTAAAGGCCTGCCGTCCTTTTCTCACAAAGCCTTTCTTTTTTCCTACCTTTGAACAAATTATAGAAATCGCTACACGTGCAAGTCACACATACTTTAAATAATTCTACCAGGAGAGACAAACTGTGGTATATCCATAAAACGGAATGCTGCTTGGTGATAAAAAGGAAGTAAGTGCTGATCCGTGCTATGACACGGATGAACCTCGAAAACGTTGTTTGGAGTGAAAACTGCCAGACGCCAAAGGTCACGTATCGTCGGGTTCCTTTTACATGAAACGTCCAGAATGGGCAGAGCCACAGAGACGGGAAGCAGATTAGTGAGGGCCCAGGGACGGGAGGAGGAACATCAGTGACTGCTCTTGGGTGCAAGGTTCCTTTTGGGGCAATGAAAATGTTCCCAAATTAGACTGTGGTGATGATTACACACCCTATGAGTATTCTAAACCCACCAAATTGTGTACTTTTGTATACAGCCCCAGAGAGTCTGATGCAATGGGTCTGGGGTGGGGCTCAGGAGTCTGCATTTCTGACAAACTCCGCCTGGTCCAGAGAACGTACTCTGAGAACCACTGACCCGGGATGGGGACCCCGAGGTAGCATTTCTAGAAGCCTTCTCCTCGAGGGTGTGGTTCTCATTCATGCTGTCTCCTTCTCCCGGATCCCCCCCGCCCACCTGCCCCCACCAGAGAGAGGGGCGGTCCCCACCCCTCTTCTCTGTGACGCATGTGCTTCCTTCTGGCATTCTCCACATGGTCTTTTTTTGGTTTTGGGTTTTTTTACAAAAATGTAAACCCTTCCCTTTTTTAGATGGTAGCTTCATTGAGATATATTAATAATTCACATGCCATACAATGCACCCATTTAAAGTGTGCGGTTCTGTTGTTTTTAGTGTATTTGCAGATCTGTGTAAGCATCAGCGCAATTTCAGGGCATTTTCATCACTTCGGGAAGGAACTCCTGTGCCCATCAGCTATCGCTTCCCCTACCTCTCAAGCCCCCGGAAACCCCTAATTCTGTCTCTGAGGATTTGCTGTCCTGGACATTTCATCAACATGTGGTCTTTGGCTGTGGCTTCTTTCATTCAGCGTGATGTGTCCAAGGTTCATCCGTGTTGTGTGAATCAGCACTTCCTTCCTTTTTATGGCCAAATAATGTCCAGTTGCAAAAACAGGCCACATTTTGTTGTCCATTCATCAGTTGTCCACGTGGTGTTTAGATGCACAGATTCCTTGAGTGCTTGCACCTGTGCAGTTTCTTAAAGTTAAAAGGTTGATGTCATCGTGGGGCATGTTGGGGCCAATGCTTCTGTTAGAATATTGGACATGGATAGGAGCTCTGAACATTTACCACGTGCTCAAAGCACGTCACGTGAATATCCCGGTGCTCCTAGTAGCCACAGGTGAGGTAGGTACTGTTATCCCACTTGTCAGCTAAAGCCCCGAAGCCCCAGACAGCTTACAAATATGTATCCAATGGCCGTGGCTACCCGGCTAATAAGAGGCAGAACTGGGATTTGGACCCAGGTGATGTGATCGCCCAGGGGACCTCCCTGAGCTCGGCACTGATGGACCTTTCGTAGCCACAGTGCTGGCTCAGAGGTTATTGGCGTCCTCTGCTCTCCTGGTCGCTGATTCAGCCCTGCTCTTCCTGTCTCGTCTGTCCTGGAGGAACATCAGCTAGGATGTCCAATTAAAATGCTGTAGCCAATTTACCTTGAAACGTTTATCCTCCACGTGTGAGCCGATGGCACGTGTACTCGGTTCATTGCAGCACCGTCTCTGATAGCAGAGGTTGGAAACAACCTAGGTGTCCATCAGTAGGAGGCTGGCTGCAGGTGTACCGTCTTTCAAAAAGAATTTTGCACCACTGTACGGTCTGAATTTGAATGACTGCCAAGATAGAGTGTTGCATGAGAAAAACTGTAGAGCTGTACACATACACTGCCATTTGTGGGGAAAAAAATCTACGCCGTTGTTGACCTGGCGTATCTAAGGAAGGGCACACAGGTGAGTGGTAATGGTGGCGCCTCCAGGTTGCCGGGCAATGAGGTGGAAGGCTTGCTCTTCACTGAACATCTGCTTGTACTTTTGAGTTTTATACTAGACACATAAAATATCACTTATTTAAAAAAATAAGATAGAATGAGGCTGCACCTCCTATTTCTCTAGCCCTGTGTGGTTCTGCAGAATCACCTGGAGAAAGACCTCAGAGCCCAGGGGCCTAGAGCTGGACAGAGCACGGGGCTCTGTCATTACCAGCTTCCTAGGAGACCCTGGCCCACTTGTGTCTGAGAACCAGGTCCTCACATTTCACAGCTGCCCTGTGGTGTGGCCCAACCTCCGGGGGGCTCGGTGGGGGGCAGAAACCCCTGCTCTTTAAAAATGAGAAACCGGGCAGAGGAGAGGAGAACGTCTGACCAAAGAGGAAACAGAAAGACAACAGGAGAAACGGCAGGTGGAGTGAAGTACCCTTGCAGGGAGTCCCAGCTCCCGTGGACAGGGTGCCTGGCCCGTGTAAGAGAGGGTTGCGATTCACCCACTTTCGCCGCGTCGTCGGACGGTGGTCCATCAGTGCTGAGCTCGGGGCGGTCCCCTGGGCGAGTGGGCCACTCACGTGGCACTCATGGGCAGCTTGGTATCTTTTCCCCGTTCGGGTATAAACTTGGCTCGACTCGTTGAGGAGGGCAGTGGCGTGCTGGGTGACCCGGTGGTGAGTGACCGTTTTCTTATTTCTGCAGTTCTTGACCAGGCTGACCGAGCGGTTCGTGTTGGGAGTGGATATGTTCGTGGAGACGTTGTGGAAAATTTGGACAGAGCTCTTGGATGTTCTTGGACTTGACGGTAGGTGTGGGGGTGGCATTCGTGCAAGGTGCCATTTTTATTCCACTGGTTCTCAAAGTGTGGAACCGGCACCCCCGGTGGGAGGTAGGTGAGAAGGTGTTGGGGGCAGGGCAGTGAGGATATGAATGAACATTTTTTATTTTAATAGCTGTATTGTATAAGAGGCTCTTCAAAGCAGAGATTTCCCAGATGCTGTCTATCTGTCTGTCCATCTGTTTATGTATTTACTTCAAATCCTGTTATCTTCTGACCAGATGCTATTTAGGATACGGTGCAAGTGGGCAGTGCCAACTTGTCTGCCCCTAGGCACACCACATGGACCAGAGGTCAGCACTCTGGTTTATTGGGATCCGTGAAAGAAACTACTCTAGTTCTGTAGGCGGAACGGGACTTCGTGGAGAACGAGGCACTCGCAGAACCATCCGAAGGGCTAAAGGGGAGATGTGCGGCCCCAGACACCGCCAGACCGGCCTGCCAGGGTTGCTGCTGGGGGTTCAGGGTCACGCAGCCGTAGCAGTTACTTGAGGACCAGGAAGCTGCTGCCACTGCCTCAGTGACTAGGCTCTGCACGCTGCGGCAGGGACACCGCCGTTTCTGGAACCGTGCGTGTCAGCTGTAGCCCCATCTCCCTCACTGTTCACAGTTCCTGGGTCGGGGGAACCACTGCCGGGCAGAACCTAATTTCTGTCCAGTCTCTAGCTGCAAGGGAGTCGGGGGGGTGTACTTCTTAGCCCTCCAACTTCTGCAGTCCCAGAATCACGCAGCGGACGCCGCACGAGCCAGCCGGCCTGCCATACCCATCGCGCCGGGCGAGGATTGCCAGGGGAGCAGCCCCTGAGCTTTGTTGGCCAGGGGAGGAGCGCCGCGCGATTTGATGGTGCAGTGCCGGTCACACATTTCCAGCCAGGAAGACAGCTTCGGTGGGGCGCGGTCCTGCCCCTTCCACACGTCTGGGAGGCGCATCATGTTGGCCTTGGCGGATGTCGAGGCAAAGGCAGTGAGACTGAGCGGCCCTGGGAACTGAGCGGAGCGCCCTGGTCCGGGCCCGCACCGCCCGCACCTCCGTACCCTCCTTCCCAGGCGGCTCTGCCCTGCCCCTGCCTGTCTGTGTGTGGGGCAGTGACGAGTCCTTCAGTGTCTCATCTGGGGGTGACAGGAGCTAACCTGGGCAGAGCGCCTGTGGTGTGCCAGCTTTTACGTCCAGAGGTGATCTTGTCCCTTACAGCCTTAAATTCTTCAGTGGCTTCCCACGCTGTCAGGATGGAACCGCCTTTCATTTTCTCTAACGCACCCCGCTGTGTGCCCCGTAAGCAGGAGTCTCCCAGCAGCCCCTGGCCCGCTGCTCCCCTTCCGTCCTCAGGGTCGAGGCCTCTCCCTCCACTTGTGCTTGTCCAGAGGAAATCCCCAAGCTGGGCGCTGTCCGGGTCCAGGCCGCCACCTCTCCCGCCAGGAAGTCTGCAGTCGCCGCCTGGGTTGAGGTCCCTGAGACCACCCCAGGTCCACTGAGTCACTAGGAGGACTCGCAGGGCACGGCATGGGGTCCTGCTCACAGCTGTGATTTTATAGTGAGAGGACACGCAGCCGCATCAGCAAAGGGAAAAGGCACATGGGGCCAAGTCCAGGGGAGACCAGGCTCGAGCGTCCGGAGTCCTCTTCCCGTGGAGTCACGCAGGGCACTCTTCATTCCTCCAGCAACAAGTCGTGACAACCCACGTGAAATGTTGTGTACCGGGGAAGCCCGTTTGAGACTCAGGGCTCAGGGTTTTTACTGGGGGCCGGTCACACAGGTACCCTCTGCCTGATAACTTGCAAAACCCCAGACTTGCAGCAGGAAATCAGGTGTTTGTCACAAGCCACAGTGATTGTCTTCTCCAGGCTGCACGCTCGTCCTGGCTCTGTGCCGGGCACAAAGAGGCCTTTTGTTGCTGAGAGTGGGAGGGCTGGGGTCCCGCTGCTCAGCCAGTTGTGTGGGTTGAACTGGGTCCCCAATAAGATGAATTCAGGTCCTAACCCTGGGACCTGTGAATGAGCCCTTGTTTGGGAATAGGGTCTGTGCAGATGTGATCAAGGTAAATGAGATCATCCTGGATTAGGGTAGGCTCTAAATCTAGACTGACATCCTTATAAGAGGTGGAAAATTTGGACACAGAGACACTAAGAAACGTGGGACGAAGATAGCCACCTGAAGACAGACAGAGAGCGGAGTGACGCAGCCCCCAGGAGCTGGAAGAGGCGGGAAGGATCCTCCCTAGAACTTTTGGAGGAGTACAGCCCTGCTCACACCTAAGTTTAGTTTAGGAGTACAGCCCTGCTCACACCAGAAGTTTAGACTTCTGGCCTCCAGAACTCCAGAGGAGGATGAATTTCTGCGGAAAGCCGCCCAATTTGTGGTAGTTTGTTATGGCAGCCAAGGACACTGATGGAACCCTGTTCCGTGAGGACTCTCCCAGTGGTCCTTGACACCCCCATTTTCCAGATGGGAGACGGGGGCTTGAGGCTGAGCCGTTGGTCATCATGGGGCACACTGGTTGGTGCCTGTTGTCACTTCCCCAGGCCACTCAGAACCGTCTCCAGTCTTGATTCATTGAGTTCAACCTTTAAGGGGCCTCAGACCCACCCAGGGCACCCCGATGCTCAGGCACAAAGAGCCCCAGGCAGCAGCAGAGCCACTGCAGAGGATGCTGTGCAGCCCGCAGTCCCCCGGGGCCACTGACGGCCCCTCCTGGGACTTGGCTGAGTCAAGCATCACCCAGATACGGCAATCGTGTGCAATCCTGCCTGGCGTCCGCACCCAGCCCTGCGTGGATTGTTTCTGTCCCTGCCCAGCGAACCCTGGAGGAGCAAACCTGATTGCGGGAAATTGCGTGCAGCTTGGAGTGAAACGCTGCAGCGTGGGAACAGCCTCCCAGTCACCGGGAGAAGACCAGAATAGAGTCATTCCGCTGCGGAACCGCTCGCATTCACGATGAGAGCAGCTGGCACATTCCGGAGGTATAATAAAACTCACTCGCTTCCGCATCGTGGTTTCCCCCTTTTTATTTGATGCATAAGCGTCAAAGCATCCGAAGGCCATTGGAATTGGAGTCTTTTTTTTTTTTTTTTTTTAATTTTGGAATTGGAGTCGTATGCCTGGAAGTTTGAGTGTGCGAAGTGCTTTATAGGAAACCATATGCCAAAGTGGGACATTCTGGTGCAAAAGATTTCTGTGGGTACAATCCTCTAATTTCCTTTTTCAGAATTTTTTACAGTGCTGGTTAAAATGGAGACGCTAAGCTTGGCACAGAGCGATCCAGTGGAAATAGAACACATAGGTAATATTAAATTTGCTAGTATCCACATTAAAAATGTAAAAAGAAACTGGTGAAATTAATTTTAATAAGATATTTTAGTTAACCTAATATATTCAAAATATTATCATCTCCAGTGGTAATCAATATAAAAATTGTTATTGAAGTATCTTATGTTTTTTGGGCACTTGGGCCTTTGCAATCCAGTCTGTATTTGACACTGAGCACACTCGATGGACTTGTCACGTTTCAAGTGCTCAGCGCATGATGGGCAGCACAGCCTCCGTCCCTGTTCTGCATCTGCTGGCACAAAAGCCTTTTCTGGGAAATAGAGCACTTGTCCAGGAGTCGGGAGGCTGGATTGAAGTCTCACATCAAGGTGCTCACTTCCTCTGACGCCTCCGAGGCCACTTCCAATAAAATGTGGAACGTAGTCCTCCCGCGGTGACGCGTCTGTGCGGTGACGCGTCTGTACGGCGACCGGATGGCTCTGGAAACCAGACGCCCTGCGTGCGACTCTCAGCCCTGCCCCGCCCCGCCCCAGCAGTGAGACCCTGGGCAAGCAGTCCTTGTGTGGGGACTGCTGTCTGCCTCATTGGCACGTCGTGGGGATGGGGTGATAGTGTGTGCAGAGGGCTCAGGTAGCACCTGGCCCACAGTCAATCCTCGGTAAACACGTGGTGGTTTATGGAGGGGCCTTGCTCCCACATTTGTGTCATTGTGCAGTTCTGGGACCCACCTGATCCCGGTTTTCCATGCCGAGGGCCGTCTGGCCGGCTGTACCCAGAACTGGCCTCTCCGTCTGCACCCATGGGGACTTTACATTTCTGCAGTGACCTAAACCCAGCCCGAGCTGAGAAATGGGGCTGCTACCAAAACATACGAATTGAATTGGGTCTCCTCAACATTCCTGTGTTGAAGTCCTAATCTCTAGTACCTTAGAATGTGACCTTATTTGGAGACAGGGTCATTAGAGATTTGGTTAATTAAGAGGAGGTCGTGCTAGAGTAGGTGGGTCTCAAATCCAGTGACTGGTGCTCTTGTAAGAAGGGGAAATTTTGACACACACGCGCACACACACACACACACGGGGAGAAGGCCATGTGAAGACAGGCAGAGTTCGGAGTGATGGTTCTACAAGCCGGGGGACACCGAGGATTGCCAGTGACCACCAGAAGCCCAGGGAGGCCTGGAACAGATTCCCCCTTTACAGCCTCAGAAGGAACCAACCCTATGGACACGCTGATCCCAGACTTCCGGCTGGGAAGTCCAGGATCAAGGCACTGGCAGATTCAGTGTCTGTGAGGGTCCTTTCCTGGTAGATGAAGCTTCTTGCTGTGTCCTCACACAGTGACAGGGACAAGGCAGCTCCCTAGGGCCTCTCTGACAAGGGCACGAATCCCATTCCTGAGGGCTCCACCCTCATGAACTAATAACCTCCCAAAGGCTCCACCTCTTAACACCATCACTTCAGTGGTGAGAATTTCAACATATATGAGTTTTGGGGGGATATTCGGACCACAGTGCCTATGATGGGTTCGTTGTTATTTGAAAATGAATTAATAGTTAGCAGTGTTTAAAAATTATTAACTAATTAAAAATTAGTTTTTTCTATGGCAAACATCAATAGGTAGAACCCACATAAACAAAAGCTCCAGAGGGTCTTCAATACTATTTAAGAGTGTAAACAGGATCCTGAGACCAAAAGGTTTGGGAAACGCTGGTTTAGTCTCCCGTCTGCCAGGGTTAGGTGTGAAAGTCGGCTCCAAAGTCAAGATCACGTTTAGTCAAAATGCTCACGGCGCCTTAGGAAGGAGGGCACTGTGTAGGAGACGGGCACCCTGGCTTTTGCGAAGTTCTGGTGACCCCGTGCCTTCAGTCCCGAGGAAGGCCACTGTTTACAAGGTTGGGCCCCAGACACAGTGATGCATTTGGAGACTTGAGGAGTCCCAGGTTCAAGTCCTCCTGTCTCAGCCTTGCTCTGGGTCCAAGTCATCGTATTACACGTCACCCCACTCCCGTCTCTTTGCCCTAATGCGTAGAGTTGATTGTGCCTCTGCCAGCGGATCTCAGAGTGTGACCGTCCTGTCGGCAGCGGCGGCATCACCCGCCAGCTTGTAAGAGATGCAGATTCTTGGGCCCACCCCGCATCTGCTCAATCAGACATCCTGGGGGTGGGACCCAGCGACCCATTTTCCCAAACTCTCCAAAAGATTCCAGTACACACTCAAGTTTGAGAACTGCTTATATAAATTAAATGCGGTTAGGGTATAACTCTCCTTGAACTTGTTAAACAGTGTCACGAGGAAACAATTCCAGAATGTGGGACCTTCTGTAAGAAAACTAGTCTGGCAGAACTAGACTTCAGAATGTCAGTGTCATGGAAGTCTTCTCGATGAAAGGAGACAAAAGCCAGGGCACACGCAGTACATGGACCCTCACCGGGTCCTGGTTGAGCCGGGAAGGAAACAGCATCTTCCTAGATAGCTGGGAAACTGGAGTGGGAGCCGGGGACTGTTGATACTCCTAGGTGTGATGATAGTCACATGGTTTTGAGGTGAATAATGTCTTTATTTTTACAAGGTGCATGATGAAATATGATGTGTGTCTTTCCAATGGTTCAAACCAAAAAAAAAAAAATGTAAATAAGAGACAAAGCAAAATGTGGTAAATTTAATTGTTAAACCTAGGTGGTTTTGATAGGAATATTCACTATTCTTTCAGCTTTTCTGTTTGCTGTTTCCTTAAGCTGGGCGCACACAGAAGACGCCGCGCCTTCATTTCACTCCCTTGTTTAGACAGCACACCGTGTGCTAGCAGTTAGGGTTAGGTTTGGCTGTGACAGGGATCCAGTGACAGTGGCTTAAACCCGATGAGTGCGTATTATTTCCGTCTTACGTGGCGGTTCGCAGGGAGGCGGGAAGGTGAGTGTGACGGTTCCGATGGACGCTGTATTCTGAGCTGAAGCACCTTCCATTCAATGCTGTCCCGTGAGAGACTTCCCTGTCCTCATGGCCCAGTAGAGGCTGCTCCAGCTTCAGTCATTGCATCCACATTCCAGCAGGCGGAAGAGGAGGTAAAGGGCACATTCCTACTGCTTTTAGGGATAATAACCCCCTGAAGTTACTGCAGATTACCTCTCCTTGGCCAGAGCTTAGTTATGTAGCTGCAAGGGAGGCAGTGAAATACCTTTACCCTAGGTGGTTGTGTACGCAACCTGAAATGGAGCATTTATTGCTGTGGAAATTGAAGGACAATTTGCAGGCCCCGCCCTACTGTGAGAGGTGCTTTAAACTCACAATATGGCGGGCCGTCTTAAAGGGGTGCCCCGTGTCGTCTCTTGGAGCTTGGCATGCATGTTAAGGCAGTAACTTCCTTTAGTTCCTTGGGTTGTTGCAAAGGCCTCGTAAGCCCGGCGGGTGAGCTGAGCCCCCCTGACTCCTCCTTGTCGAGAGCCCCCCGACTCCCGTGTAACCGGCGCTGTTCTTCTTTTCTGTTCTGCAGTCTCCAGCCTGTCCCAGTACTTCAGCCCGGCCTCGGTGGCCAGCAGCCCGGCCCGCGCGCTCCTGCTGGTCGGCGTGGTCCTCCTGGCCTACTGGTTCTTGTCTCTGACTCTGGGCTTCACCTTCAGCGCCCTGCACGCCGTGTTCGGCCGCTTCTTCTGGATCGTGCGCGTCATCCTCTTTTCCATGTCCTGCGTGTACATCCTGCACAAGTACGAGGGCGAGCCGGAGAACGCCGTGCTGCCCCTGTGCTTCGTGGTGGCCGTCTACTTCATGACAGGGCCCATGGGCTTCTACTGGCGCAGCGGCCCCAGCAGCCCCGGCGTGGAGGAGAAGCTGGAGCACCTGGAGAGCCAGGTCAGACTGCTCAACATCCGCCTCAACAGGGTGCTCGAGACCCTCGACCGCTCCAAGGACAAGTGACTGGCGGCCAGCCGGCGGGCGCCGCCGCCTCCACCAGCGAGCTCTCTTGGAGGACAGAAAAGGAGGAGGAAACACAAAAACAAACCACCGAACCCCAAACGATCTTAATAAACATGACTGGGCAAGAAAGTGGCGCTTTGTCAGGGTGTTTCCAGCCGCCCGCCAGCTCTTAGGACTGATGTTCCAAGAAGGATGAAAGAGATCGTGCGTGCAGAACGACGCACGGAGTGTCATTAGTGGAAAAAATATTTTTTAAACAAAGGATATAATCATATTTAGCTGTACAGTGAGAGAAAATTTATCTGTGCATAGAGCATAAAGTTAATTTTTTCAAGCATTGAAGTACATCTTTTGTAAGGTTTTTTAATAAAGGCAGATTGAGTCGAGTTTATTAAAACTTTACGTGGAGGGGGAGAATATGCTAATTTGACATTTTAGAAAAGTTTAAATGCAAGCGTTTGTTTTTGCAGCTTAGGAATTGGTGGATGACGTCTGTGTGCGTTAGTTATTTTTGTGTCCCAAAACTGTGAGCTTTATTTTATGTTATTTTTGGTTGATGTTGACTTAATGAATGTTGTCCACTTCTCAAGGTGGACAGTTGGCTAGGATGAAACCTGACCTCTTTTGTATCCTAGTGACCCCTGCCAAGCCCCATCGGCCGTATTTCTACATGCAGAAATCATTATTTCTAGAAGACCTGAGGTTTTTTTTTCTTTCTTCTGTACTTTGATGTATTTTAACCTCAACTTTTCGAAAAGGAAAATGCAGGAAAGGGCAAAGAAATGTCTACCCGAGTAAGCACTGAAGATCACTCAAGAATCCATTTCATGTCTCAGTGTCGCTATCTGCCAGGTAGGCCAGGATTTTTTTGTTTCATTTTGTTTCTGGTGGACTCAGGACCTTTGAAGGAAAACAAATAGCAGCTAATAACATTTTCAAGTCTGTTGCTGCTTATGACGCATTCTCAGCAACAAGCAGCAGCAATACACAAGCCTTGGAAAAGATCTGAATTGTTTTCCCTGAAGTCTTCACAACACATGTGTTAGGTGCTTTTTGTCTGAAATCTGTTGCGTCCTCATTTTTGGTGGTTTCTGGGGGCAGAGGGTGGTACACACAGGGTGGGCTCGGGCTGGGGCTGGTGGAAACGCCCCTTTGCCAGGAGCCCGTTAGGAAGGGAAGCCCACCGCTTGCAGGATGTAGCCTTGAAGGCTGCTGGGGACTGAGGCTGCCTCTAGAGACCCCAGTCAGATTTACTGGAACCAGACCTTATGGGTCGGGTCTCAGTTTGGGGAAGACTTAGCTGTTTACCAAGTCTTGTGCAGAGTTTCTGTGAAGTTTATTTTTGGTTGCAAGTGTCTGGAAAACAGATACAGATGATTCTGAGGATATTTATGAAACTTCTTAAGGTGCACATAATGGGACCCAAACCCTCCTGGATTCGGTTCACTTCCTGAAACACACCTGTTCCCTAGGATTTAACTTGAGCAGATCTTTATCCATGGGCATTTGGAACGCGTGCTTTCTGGATCGAAACCATTCCAGTTTTGTCATTTAGATGCTTGCAGATGAATCTATTTTAGTGCAGGGTATAAATACCTTGGGGAGGTCATCATTGTCCTCTTTCCTTTTGTGCATTTGGCTGTCCTGTGTTCAGGTACGAAAACAGAGCTTTGCTTTTGTTGGCTGGGGAAGAGTGGCGTCCTGTGCACAGAATTGGTGACTGCGGCCCTTGCCTTGGCTGCCCCGTTGTTTGTGGTCATTGTAGGTTGCCCGAGTGTTATCTTAGACCAGGCGTCCTCAAACTACGGCCCGTGGGCCACATGTGGCCCGCCTGGTGTTTTTGCCGCCGCTGCCTGTGCTGCTTAGCAGCCGACTCGTCCCCGGCCCACACTGCACATGTGTGGAATGTGCGCCGCACTCTCCAACGGCCCTCCAACGGTCTGAGGGATGGTGAACTGGCCCCCTGTTTAAAAAGTTTGAGGACCCCTGTGACTGTCACTGGGCTGGGTCAAGTGTCCACTCTATTCCTCCTTGCACCCTCATCCCTGAAACACCGAGGGTACTGTGTTCTCTTGAGATCTACATAGGATGATCATTTTAACTTTAACTTTTAAACGGAGGGAGGTACATGTAATCTGGGTGCTGGTGGATTTGGACCTTAGACATCCATTGAAGATTGCTGTCAAAGAAATATGCACCTTTTTTTTTTTTTTTTCCAGTTTGGCTAAGTGTAGGTTCTAAAGCCAGTTTTGTAGTTTGATAACACTCAAGTGGAAGATGTCTTCATTTTTACTGAAAGAACCTACAGTTAGTTACTGAGTGTCACTTCAGGGCAGAACATTATTTGAAATTCTGATAGAAATCCTAGATGCCAGGTTTGAAAAAGTCTTTGTTTTTTTAATGCATAAATCTCACTTTAGTTGGGTGTATTCTTAACTCCAGATAGTTGGGATTTTTCTTTCTCCATTCCATGGAAGCTTGTAGGGTATTCAGCCCCCCCCCCATATCTTTCTTTTTTCTCTTTTGTATGTGGAAAAATGTATTTTTGTACCATATCTCATACCTTGAAGAGAAAACTTTTTTATATCTTCAGGGCTGTAGAGTATATTAATGCAGCACTTCATGGAATGTGATATAAAAACATTCTGATGAAAACTGTGGATCTGTTACAACGAAGACTCAGTAGTTTTTAATATCTTAAACTTAATCAGTGTTAATTTCCCAATGCTTCAGTATCACAATAAACACTGGCTTTACTGAGAACAGAAAATCATCTAGAAAATAAAAAGGAGCAACCACATCCCAGTGCTGCGTTTGCGTGGATGTGTTAGGTTTGATGTTCCGGGACCTCTTCCCTGGCAAAGATGCTTTCGTGGTGTATGAGCCTTTCCTGAGCAGACTCTCCCATACCCGTCAGCACTCCCTCCCTTTTGGTTCCTTTTGCTTCAGATTTTAGCCCCCACATCATTTCCGGTAACAGAGCACAGCAGCAGAATTCCTTGACGGCAGGCCCTCGCACCTGGGTCGTAATTCGTAAAGGGGAGGTGAACGCAATGGAAAGGCCACGCCAAGCCCGTCTCACACAGGGCTCAGGAAGCAGAGACATCAGGCAACTGGGACAATGTCGTTAGGACCATGGCGGTGGGAAGTAACCAAGTGGGGCCATCCCCTATCGGGTACTCAGTAAGAACATGCAGGTTGGGGTCGGTGGTTGGGAAGATTATAATGTGACCATCGCATGCCTAAAGGGCTGCCTTGCAGGGAAGATAGAAACGCCTCCGGTTGCCCGTCTGGCCCTGGGATTCGGCAGACATGCGGAGTGGTCACGAATCACAGGCGTCTGATGGCCAACACAGAACCCAGACATTGTTAATACAACTTGTCACTAGTGGGAATCCTGACTTGCTTCATTTCTGCAATCCCTGCTACTTTCTAAGATGTTTTTGATAAATGACATCTGCCTTACTGGTTGACACCTGATAACTTCTCCCTGATGGGTTTCGAATTAGCTGACTTAACCAAAAAGCCAGCTCCTGCCATCCAACTGGTGTTTTTCTTTTTCCTTTCCTAAAGAAACTAGTGGGTAGTTTTAGACCAACTGGCGTTAGAAGGAATTCCTAAGGCTGCTAAGGTGTCAACCGCCCCACTGCCAACTTTTTTTTTTTTTTTAATGCTATATCACCTGCAAAAATTTTATTTATGGCCATGTGAATAGCTGGACTTTTGCTCCTCACTTGTGAATAATAGAATTATATATATTTTGCAGGATCTAATGCAGTACCCTTAAATGCGTATTGGATGACCATCAATGTCATGTATAGTATCTGGTATGAACAAACTTTATTCAGCATATGGAATTCTTCTGTGTTTTGTTCTTCCTCGATATGTAGGAGATAACAGCAGTACCAGTTTTTTTCTTGTGGTGGCATAAAACAGTCGATTGTCATTTGCATCATCTGCTGAAAACCTGTGGCAGCTAATGGTATTATGACCATGCGTCCTAATGTCTTTGCAGATTTAAAGGTTTTATTGTAGTGTCAACTTAATATCCGCATGTGTATTAAATCCCTGAGTACCGTGTAATTCAGTTGATCTCTTGTGATGGTGATGGTGATTATTAGCACACACTTAAAATCCAGCAAAAAAATTATTTCCCTCTTCTTACCTGGAAATCATATTTGTGAGGTACGGTACCCATTCTCCACAGTGTATTCATGATTCAATTCATACTTTGTGTATCTGGTTATAAATTTTGTATAGCATTTACTTTGACACTTAATATAAATTCATTTGATTTGAATATAATGGTGTGTGTGTGTGTACTTTAGTTCCATGAGCCTTGGGAAGCTGATTCTACAAATATCTTATATAGACATAAATGTATCAGGCTTATTTTCTATTTCTTTTTTTTTTGCAAAGCAATTTATACATTCCTCTTATTTATTAAATCACTGGCTTTGGTGTTATGTAGAGATATTTGTAGATCTCAGAACAGAATTACAATATTGTGAAAATTACAACTTAATAAATGTTTATTGTAATTTTGTTGTACAGACTTTTTAAATATATTTCATCACTTCTAGCCAAACATTTATGGAGTTTCCCCAATTTTTTTCCCCTACCTTTCTCCCTTTCTCTTTTGTAAAGAGTTCCCCCAATTTTGAAATGTAACAGTAATTCTATGATGAGGAGAGTCACAAAACCTTGAATTTAAATGTTCAGTTGGCGGTAGGGTTGCCAGATAAAATACGGGATACCCGGTTAAATTTGAATTTCAGATTTAAAAAAATCCCCAGCACTCTTTTAGTATATTCCACACGAGTTATCTGAAACTGAAATTTAACCATGTGTCCTATATTTTTACTTGCTAAGTGGGATGACACTAACAGAGTAACGCAATTGCTGTACACCCCTCCACTCAACCCGGAACCAGCACTTTCTTGGGTGCTAAAAATCCTTTCCTTAGCAAGCACTTAGGAATAAATGCAACAGTACAGTCAAGTGAAATACACTTATGACCCGGGAGTACTGCTCCTGGGTGTGTGTATATATATCATATATTGCAGACAGCAAAGTCTCACATGGGTTCCACAAGGGGACGAGGTTTCAGGCCAGCCATTGTGGTGGTATTTGGAGGCGACCCATCCCTGGGAGAGCAGGCGGGTGGAGGGAGGGGTGAGGCGGCAGGACGACGCAGCCATTAGTAGCGACAACAGAGTGGAATGAGAAAGTAGACACCAGAATGAGTAAGAAAACCATCCATTTGAGTAAATCCAATACTTGTGATTAAAATAATCATTTTGTAAGAACGCATTTAAAAAGAAAAAGATTCAGCCTGGTGTGGTGGCACGTGCCTGTCTGTAATCTCAGCTGCTCGAGAGGCCAAGGCAGGTGGATCACTTGAGCCCAGGAGTTTGAGTCCAGCCTGGGCAGTGCAGTGAGACCCCCTCGCCCATCTCTAAAAAAATTGTTTTTAAATAAATACAAAATAAAAGTAAAAGATTTAAATGAAACACACAGGTTGGGAGGAGGATGGGAATAAGTAGCAGGGATCAAGAAGAAAGCAAAATAAAACAGGAGCAAGACCTCGCCAGGACATGGAAGTCACCAAGGGAAACTGACTCGCACTTGGATTTTGCTTGTGGGAAATGAGACAGAAATATACACACTCTGGTACACACACCGACACATGGCAGTTAAACCGTCCCCCAAAGAGTGCCCACGTCAAATCTATGCTTTCTCTAGGTCCTGCTGAATTATCAGAGTCAACCTGACAGGCGGGCAGGAGGACGGGGGCAGGCAGGGGGCACAGGGGTCCCGCCCGTCCGCCGGTGGGCCAGGCTCCGCTGTGAGCCTGCTGCTCGGTGAGGAAGGGCGTGTGGGCTGTGGGTACACAGCTGCTCTGCTGTCACTGCCTCAACCTCCTTGTAGCTCACCAGCCCCAGCATCTCAGCAGCGTGCCGCTCTGTGCCATCAGGGTGGCTCCTTGGACTTGAATTTAAACCGTCCAGCATGCCCGGTCTCTGGTCATGCTGTTCTTCCAGCGGCAGGCAGTGCTGCGGCCCCGTCCCTTCCTGGTTCTGTTCGCCCTTCCTTTGTGTAGGTCCATGTTTCCACTTTGGGTGGGCGGCAATTAACATTTAAAACATGAGTACCCGATGGCCCAGCAAATGACCCTGCTTTTGCACCTCATCCTCAGGACAAACAAAAGCAAACATCCATAGGATGGTGTATAAAGGAACTTACAGTAGCACTGAGTTCAATGGCAAAAAAAAAAAAAAAATTTTACTTGAGGGACTGAAGCACCCACAAAAAAATATGTATTAAGGAAGACCCAGGAGAGCTGTTCTTTTTTCTTCTCTTGTGCTTTCGAAAGTCTGGGTCTTTCATTTTGGACAACTTAGCAATGTGTCTGAGTGGCCTCTCTGGACCAGGGGTAGAGAGCTGGCAGCAGAAGATGGGAGAGAATCGGGCTCAGCAGAAGTTCCTCCCGATGCCCAGTGCACACAGGGACTCGTTTCTCCTATTTTGTGTTTAGAATCCCAAACAGTGGCTTATAGCAGCCATTATTTAGGAGTTGGCAAACTGTAGCCAGTTGCCTGTTTCTGTAAATCAGGTTTAACGGACGACAGCCACACTCATTCCTTTATGTACTGCCCGTGACTGCTTTCATGCTACAAGCAGCAGGGCCACAAAGCCTAAAATATCTACTGTGTGACCTTTTACAAATATTTCGGATGACCTCCTCGTCTAGACCTGTGCTGTGCAGTATAGCAGCCACGAGCCACGTGTGGTTACCGAGCACTGGAAATGTGGCTAGCTTGGATGTGCTGTAAGTGGAAATAAAATATACATCACATTTCGAAGACATGGTGCCAAAAAAAAAAAAAAAGAATGTAAAATGCCTCAATAATTTTTAATATTGATCACATGGTTGAAATAATATTTTGAATATAGTGGGCTAAATAAAGTTTATTATCAAATTTTATTTTATCTGTTTCCCTTTTATTGTTTAGAATGTGGCCTCTGGAACATTTTAATATACACATGTGGCTTGCATTGTATTTCTATCAGATTGCATTGGACTACATGAACAGTACAGGACAGGGCCACACGTCACAGCTCCAACTTCAATCACTCAGGTGTTTATTAACTGAAGTACGGTAATAGTAACTCCTTACTCTGCTGTCTTAATGGTTCTTGGGACAGGAGGGAGCACAGCTCAGTAGCTGTGTGTCTGACACAGGTAGCTAGTGCATATGTGTTGGAAAACAAATGACCCTCAATGGCTTGAGTCCCCAAACTTTGGACACTCATTCATTTGCACAGTACAAACTACTTGCATCTGTGCCTAGAAATGGTTCCTCCCGGGATGACCTACCGATAACAGGAGAGTCAAACTCACCCCTCGGGTTAGTCAATTCTGGCTTGACATTGGCTGCTGTCTTGCGAACAACTGTCAGGTGAGGTGGAGAACTTCCAGTTTTCCAACTGGAATTAGAGAAATGCAGGTAGGTGAAGGGGGAAGGCTCTATAGAGTGATGCGTTTTCAGGACCACAGGTTGACATACACGGTAACAGGAAAGAGATGGTGACTACATGCCCCCGTGACAGCGGTAATTCTCATAAACTAAGGACCTCTGTGTGCCTGACTCTGCCGTACCTGCCCCGGCTTGCTGAAATTGCACAATCGATCTGCTAAGAAGGGATTATCTCTGTAATACAAAAGAAAACACCCAGGCTCAGAGAGGTTGGAGGACACTGTTCAAGGTCAACTGGCTGGTCCCCGGGGAACCTGGGCTTGAGCCCACTTTTTCATGTCACCTTCCTAAGTGCAGAACAAAACTGCACCCTTTAGTAGCTCCCTTCTGAAGAAGTTGTGGCTTTTGAGAGTTTTTTTGAATTTGTGTTAATTGGTGGCTCTGATGAAACGATGGGTATAGATCATGACAATCAAAAAGCTCAAATCGCCACAATCTTTTTATGCCACAGAGTGGCCACTATAGAGTAATGATAAATGGAATTTGTTGTTTTACAGTGTACCACATTTTTTTTTTCAGGCATGGTGGCTCATGCCTGTAGTCCCAGCTACTCGGGAGGCTGAGGCAGAAGGATCGCTTGAGGCCAGGAGTTTGAGGTTGCTGTGAGCTAGGCTGATGCCACGGCACTCTAGCCGGGGCAACAGAGTGAGACTCTGTCTCAAAAAAAAAAAAGCTGATTTTAGAAAGTTGAGAGTCCATATATAAGTGATACAAATATTCTATACATATCCGCATGTTTAGAAAACATTTAAAAGAATAGAATTGGAGAAAACAGAAAAGGGAGATCAGTATGCAGCTCTACCAGAGCTAGAAGCTATGAGCTCAGGGTAAATTATCTCTTCTGAGATAATTTCTAGAGTTATATGATTGTGGTACCCATTTCCTTCTTCATTCTACTTTAGTATTTTCAGTCATATGTGTGTATTTTTACACGTATTTTAATTTGGCTACGGATCTCACAAAGGTCTCAAGTTCGACTTTGGAATTTATTTCTATAAGTGATTATTCCTACAGTCACAGATTCACCGATGGTTTTTTGGTTTTTTTGGACCAAGACTTTCCTGGAGGTCACTGATAGTTTTGAAAGCACATGATATTCATCATACAACTTTAAACTTTAAACACACCCTCTGTCATAAGCATGCAATGAATTAAAATCTTTAATAAATCCTGAAATTCTCCTCTGAATAGCACAAAACATTGCACTGTGTATATATTCTAACGTGGTACATATTTAAATGACTAGCTTTAATTAAAAGACTTACTTTATTAAATGCAAACATTTAAAACAGGCATTTACTGCATAACCCAATTTCAGCATTTTTTTTTTTACTTTTCTTAATACTCAAAAAAATTTGAGTGGCCTGATCCTCTCTTTCAACCTCTGAGTTTGAGCGGGTAGTGTATCACTATTTAGAGAAGAAATGCTCTGGAAATGTTGAAAGGCTGAATTCCTACAAGGAAAAGTAGCTGGGTTTTTTTTGTGGTTTTTGTCTTGGGGGAGCTGGGACACGCTGCAGGGCCGTGAAGATCTGAACTCGCCAAGATGATGCAAGGCTGCCCAGAAATGCCTGCACGGCTGGCTCATGCCATGGGCTCCCACCAGTCGCCGTGTCTGCTCCTAAGGTCCCCTCGAGCTCTTCAGACCTCACCCCAGGGCAGCACA
>VBSM01000883.1:3057310-3070944 GCA_008086735.1 Cheirogaleus medius | reverse complement strand
AGGACGGGCCCAGGTTGGCTCGCTCATCTGCTTCCCAAGCAGATGGCCTGAAGCCCACCAAGCCTTGGGAAAGGCGTCTTCCTGACCTCGTCACTGTGGCTGTAGGTGAACGGAAGAGCCCCCGCCACCCCCTCGGATCTTCAGATGCCTGAGTGGGGGTCTCCAGGGGAATATCACTCCCTTTGAGGACCCAGCCACATCCCACCCTCGAGCCTCCAGAGGGAAAGTGGCACATGGATTTATGGGGGTGCAGGCTAGGTTGCTGGGACAGGTACCCCCAAATCTGGCTCAATAACGAATGTTTACTCTCTTGTAACAGCCCCAAGGTAAGTGGGTGGGCCGGGGGTGTAGGTGGCTTTGTTTCTCGAGGTCACCTGGCTGCTTCCATCCGGTTGCTGCACCATCCCCTGGGGTGAAGGTCCACAGGGCGATGCCGGCTCACCTGGTTCCCTCAGGGAAAGGGGTGCGGAGCGGGTGGCCTAACGCTAATTCATGTCCCACTGGCCACAGCGTCGTCACACGACTGCACTCAGCTGTGTATGAGGCTGGGAGAAGTGCCCTCTGGCGGGAGGCGGGTGTCCTCCCAGAGCCCTGGCGGTGGGCGGAGCTGGCTCTGACGAGGAGGGGACGGCGAACTGGAGCCAGTCGCGGTTCCTCCACCAGAGATGAGCGCACCCGGCTGCTGCTTGCGCCATAGGGGGTATGTCTCATGGAGGGAGACAGACGGTTGACAGGAAACAGGAATGTCTGATGGGACATGAGGCTCTTTAGCCAAGGTGGTCTGGGGACCCCCAGGTGACCCTGAAGGCACAGCCTGGGAGGTGTGACACCACCGTGTGAAGACTGCAGGACAGCCAGGCAGGCAGAGGTCCTGAGAAGGGAAGGAAGTGACCTAGAAGAACAAAATAGCTATTTTGAGGATGCAGGGGCCGGAGAGTGGAGAGGCAGGCATGGACCGTATTTGAAGGGACTTTGAGTCCTGCAGTGACACCATCAGATGAGCATTTACAGGGTCATGCTGAGGGCAGTTCCTTCTACTGGCCTTGGTTAGGGCTGCAGGGACGGGTCTGGATTGGGCGCTGGGTGGTGGGAGACTTCACTTTGGCTCCCCAACTTCCTCTTTCCTTCCTCGCCCTTCTCCCCTCACTGCACCCCGAACACCTTTGTGCACAAAACGTGAGAACGATTCTGGTCTTTAAGCGCCTAGGTGCTGAACATTCAGCGAAGACACTGGGGAGGCTGCCTGATCACGCCCGGGAACCCTAAGCTGGCTTTGATGAGCCGCTGTCCTTTCTCTCTGAGCCACGCCTGCCTTTTATGTTCGTGCAAACTATTTCTAGAAGCCTCCTGCCATTTTGTCCCCACACTTTCAAGACCGTCGTAAACAAATAAGGAAAGGCCTGTCAAGAAGATGTTTAAAATACGAGCGAGACGCCGGCTCTGTTGTCATGGTTTACCGTGCTGGAGAGCTCGCTGGCTGTCACAGCGGTAAACGGATGGTCTAATAATTTCATTAGATGACTTCCAGGGGAGAAGCAGTTGTTAGTCAATTCATTATGCGCTGGAACGGTTTCCAAACTTTTTCATCTCGGGGTTCCCTCCCTGTGTTTCCTCCTCCTCCTCTCTTTCCCTGGCTCAAACAGAGATCACAGTCAAGTTGGGTTTTTGGGAGGGCGAAAGGGAGTGGCTGTCACAGGGACCCACCTGGCGTGGACCCCGTTTTCATTTTGCAGGTTCTGGGCTCATCTGTCACACCAGTCCTGCTCACCGTTCACCTGCGGGGCATGGTCTAAATGTTTTTGGCAACCACTTCCTCTTTTCAGTCCCGACTCCGTATTTTGTTGGCTATAAGTAACAGAAAACCCCAACACCAACTGGCTCAAGCAAAATAAGGGTATTGACAGGAAAACACCCCCACCCCGGGCCCCCATGGCTGAACTCACTGCTGATTGGATACTTTGTGAATCCCACTGCTGATTGGATATGTAAAGTTTGTTGCCGATCAGATGTAAAGCTTGTTGCTGATTGGATATGTAAAGCTTGTTGCCGATTGGATGCTTTTTGAATCCCACTGCTGATTGGATAACTCCTCATGCTCATAGTTGATTGGTTGGGTGTAACCCCAAGAAGTGTATAAATCCGGAGAATAACGCAGCGGTGCTCAGAATCTGGTGGCATGCCCCTCTGAGCCCTCGGGTGGAATAAAGGCTGATTCTCCGACCCTCTGTGTGCCGCTCGGTTCTTTCCCTGGTCAGTCGCTGGAGCAGTACGATCCGCTCCCTGTTTTGAAAACGCCAGTGCTGGGCTGGTTTCCCGTGTGGCTGGATCCAGGGGGCGTCCGTGACGTCATCAGCGTCCTCTTCCCGACTCGGCCCCGCCGTCGTCGGTGCGGACTACGTTCCCTGATGGACTCTCTCCTCCGGATGGCAAGGAGGATACTTGCAGCTCCGGCCTCGGGTCCTCGCAGCGCTAAGAGGCAGAGAAAGACTCCCCTCAGGCTCCCGCCATCCTTCTGACAGGAGTCCCCATGTTGGTGCTTATTGGACTGTTTGGATCATGTGACCAAACCTGAGCCAATCACTGGCCAGAAGGAGGGAATATGCTGACTGGCCAGGCCTGGGTCATATGACCCCCCTTCAAGCGTGGAACCAGGGGCGCGAGGAGCAGGCCTGAGGGGGGACAGGTGGGCTCTGGAGGAGGCAGGGGGCTCCCTTTAAGAAGCGGGGGGTGCGGCACCGGGGCCCTCTGGTCCTTCTCTCGCCGACAGTCTCAGGTGGCTTTCAGGTGCTCAGTGTGTGGCCATTTATTAAGCAGCAAGAGAGAACTCACACCTGAGGGGGGCGGGGCGCGCTCGACTCAGCACCTGACTGGAATCTTCCTCTCCTGTCTCTGCCCTGCGCCCCGCCCCGTGGCCCCCGCTGTGGAGGAAAGTGTCAATGAGGTGCCTGTCTGCCAGTCAGATCCCTTCAAATGCCCGCGGGAGGGAGGCCTCTCTCGTCCCCGTCCCGGAGTCAGGCACAGCGGGGCCCAGGGCGTGGGTCTCTGGAATGGGGTTGCCAGATAGAACAGCACACCCAGTTCACTTTCAGTCTTAGAAGAACAGTGACTGGCTTCCGAGTATGAGAATGCCCCAGGTAACGCAGAGGATGTATTTATGCCAGGGAGCGCTCATTGTGCACCCGAAATTCACACCTAGCGGCATATTCTGCAGTTGTGTTAAATTTGGCAACCGTATTCTGGAACCAAGTGCCTGGACCTGAGGGTTGGCTCTGCCTCTGTGTGACCTTGGAGAAGATCCTTAACCTCTCTGAGCCTCCTTTTCTGCTCTGTAAGTGTGCGGAGTAAGAATACTACGCATCTCACGGGGGCGCGACGAGAGTGAAGTAACCACGTTGCCTATGCATAGTGCCAGGTACATAGCAGGTGCTCAATAAACATTATCTGCCATTCTTTTTTTTTTTTTTGAGACAGAGTCTCACTCTGTTGCCCGGGTTAGAGTGCCGTGGCATCAGCCTAGCTCACAGCAACCTCAAACTCCTGGGCTCAATCAAGCAAGCCAGCCTCCCAACTCAGCCTCCTGAGTAGCTGAGACTACAGGCATGTGCCACCATGCCTGGCTAATTTTTTCTATATATTTTTAGTTGTTCAGCTAATTTCTTTTTTTTTTTTTTTTTTTTTTCCGCTCTTGCTCAGGCTGGTCTTAAACTCCTGAGCTCAAACAATCCACCGGCCTCGGCCTCCCAGAGTGCTAGAATTATAGGCGTGAACCGCTGCGCCCGGCCTGCCATTCTTTTATCATCTCTTGTCCCTTCTTTCTCCTGTGTAGGTTTTCATCTTTGACTTTTTGCCTAAATTCCAACAAAAGGCCTGGGAGGTGTGTCCTTGGCAGATGTCGTGCACCCGTCTCTGAACCAATCACAGAGACCAGGAGACTGGAAGGTTCTGATTGGTCACACCTGGATCATGGACCCACCCTGCAGCTGCTCAACCTGAACCAGGTGGGCTGAGAGTGGGTGGGGGGTGGTTGGTCCTCTGGGGAGGATTGGGGGTGCTGATGCTCCAGGGGTTGGGGATGGGTTCCAGATGGGCACACACCCCCACACAGCACAGCTGCCCGGGTGTTTGTGAAGTGGCAGAATTCCAGGTCAGGAAGCCGTACTGGGGCTGCATTTTTGAGCTTAGGTCACTGCCTCCTTCCCGGCGTGGCTCTCGAGGTCTCTGGCCACCGGTCCTGCAGGAAGGCGGAGGGATGAGAGTCTGTAAGAGGATAAGGCCTGTTTGAGGTGGGACAGAAAATTAAAGCATTGTCTGGATCTTACCTGGCAGAGTTCCCAAATAGAATTTCAAAGAAAAAATTTGTTTTTCTGGGTCTGAATGTTCACAGGTAATGAAGACAAATGAGACTTATTTGCACAAACACAAGAATTGGGTTCTGAGGGCCAGTCAGATTGAAATGGAGGCAGACCATCTTTTGGGGAGAAACAACTTCATCTGGGATAAATCCATCTTATAAAGTTGTAGTACCCTTGGAGCTAGCATTTCCTCGACACAGTCACCTCAAGGGTTGTGGCGGTTAAAGAAAAATGGTGGGAACATTCTTGACACTTCTCTTGGGCTTGTCTGTATCCCCTTCTCGAATCTGGGTGGGCTGGTGACTCATTTGTTTTATAAAGTCTGACGGAGGTGCCTGACAGGCTGGGCAGGGAAAGCCACAGAGCGCTGCCTGGTTGAAAGGCAGTGGCTGTTGGTGGGAGGCACAGGTGGGAGAGGACTGGCCCTGGAGCCGACTGTCTGGGTTCCAGTCCTGGCTCTGGGTGACACTGTAAAGTTTCTCAACTGCCCAGGGCCTCACCTCTCACATCTGTGAAATGGGACTAACCATGAACTGCAAACTTGGCAACAAGGAACAGACGTCTCAGAGCAACGGCCAAGGGTTCAAATCCAGATTACAGATGGATCTTGGTTGGCTCCTACAATTGCTGTTTTATTTTTTGGATCCAGTGCCAATTTAGAAACTAGGAGATTTCACACTTCTCTTGGGAAAAAAGGGAAGATGAGGCTGGGCTGGGCCATATTCCTTGGGTCGCCGATCGCCAGGTCACAGTGGCTAGCACGGAATGACCACCTAGCGTGGGCTGGATGTTGCTCTGAGGCTTCACATGCATTGATTCGTTCGACCTCAGGCAGCCCTACGAGGCTGTGTCAGAAGGGCCTTTCTGGATCAATGATGAGATCCAGAGAGAAATGAGGCCACCTCAGTGGGTACCACGGTGGGGAGGTGACGACGAGAACGTGTTCCCTCCACCCCCTGCCCTGGCAAGACATACCCCTGTCCGGATTTAGGCACAGCCCTGGGGAGAGGAGGAAGCCCCACCCATGACAGAATCATTCCACATCCCCGGGAGAGTGGGAGTTCATAAAAGAAGTTAATTTTGGTTATTGAAAAGTAAAGTCATGTTTCTGCAAACTTGAGTGTGGGCTGAGCGCCTAGTGGAAGCTGCTCCTTGGGCAAACCCGTGTTGAGGATTTAGGCTGTTCGAAGCACGCAAAGCATCCACTCATTCAGCCCTCACGACCGTCCCACAGAGAAGATGCTTTTAGGATCCCTGTTTTTACAGGGTGGGAGCCGAGTGCAGAGAGGTTGGCTCACCTGGGTTGTACAGCTAACAGGTGGCAGAGCTGGGGTTGGGACACGGTCAGGCTGGCCGCAGACTTGGAGAGCAGTGTGCAATGCTGCCTGCCTCCGTCAATAGCCAATTTCCTGGCAAAATTTCCTGGGAAAGACGGTGTCCCTCTGTGGTCCATCAGAGACCCCAGGTGGGGCAGAAAACCTGAGTGTCCTGGGGTGGGAGTCCCCAGCCTGTGGACAAGCAGAGCTTAAGGACCACTGGTGGGGACTGGCAGCCGAGGAAAGGCATTTGGGGAGGAGGCAGGTCGGGGCTCGTGCCTCACCCAGGCTGGGATGGAGGAACTGACATGGGCACCACCCTGCACCCAGCAGACTGTGGTCCCTGCAGTTTCAGTAACGCCAGGTCTCCTCTGTGCACTGACAGCCGAACCAGGTGCCCATTGCTGAGGGCAACAAGCTTGTTGTTTTGGTCTGGGCTGTCCTGGTGGCTGAGGGGGCTGGAGCCACAGTTGTGCGGGCCTCGGGCTGGGTTCTGTTGCCCCTTTAGGGCTTAGCCATGTAGTACCAATAATAGGTAATGTTATAGCGTTTACCATATGCCAGGCACTGTTCTGGGGACATCATCCAGACCATAACCCCAAGAGGCGGGTGTCATCATTATCTTCATTTTGAAGATGGGGACTAAGGCACCAAGTTCCAGGAACTTCCCAAGGTCACATGGGCTAGTGCCAACTGCTGGTCTTGACTTTCTTGCTGAGCCTTTTGGAAAGAGCTCCCAAGAAGAATGGAGAGACTCCCTCTGTTAAACCCTTTTCTGTGGTCCTTACTTGGGGGAGTTCCTGAATGTCTAGATGGATTAAAAAAAGAAAAATCATACCCCACTGAAAAAGATCAATTGCACGTACGGCTTCCAAGTCACTTTGACGTTGTCACAAACTCTCTCATATGCTTGAGCCTCTAATTAGATTTGGAGTGAGAATCAATTCATGTGTCATGAAATTTTAAAAGACAACGTTCCATGAATGGTACTTCCCATTATTCCAGCTTGATTGAAATTGTGGCTTTTTCAAGGGGTGCTATTTATACTCTTAAGACAATGGAGCTTTCAGAAGGGTTCCAACTCTCAAGTCTTCATATGTGATTTCTAGGGAAGTGGAAATTTTCAAATTTTCATAATGAATGTGTCTTTGTGGCTTTCTTTCTTTCTTTTTTTTTTTCTTTTTTAAAACCACGTGACTCTGCAGTGTCTCTCTTCCCGCCTTGATAGGAACCTCAGGTTCTTGCCAAAGCATGTACCGCATAATTGCTTTCGAGTTCAGACCCTGTAAGAGTGCGTTGTAAATGGCCGCGACAATTCTATTAGGCCTGGGCTCTTGCGGGGTTGACCTTGCAGATTGAATTCAGGGAGGTCAGCTCTTCTGCCGGGCTGCCAGATTTCATGTTCTCGGTTTGGGGAGAGGCCTGGGGAGGCTTGGGCTGGGGTTTCCCGGCCCGGCTGTCACCCGGCTCGCCCCATGCTGCATGCTCCTCCCTTCTGTCTTGGCGCCCCCCTCAGCCCTCCAAACAGGAGGCAGCGGCCTGTGATCGATGGGCTCCTGCCCGCTGTGGTGTTATTAGCCACTCTGTCAAGGTGACAATGTCATTTTTAGTATTCCATCTTCAGATCCAGGGTTTATTTTTAGGTTGGGAGTTGGCCCAGCCTTGCCAGAGATAGAACCACAAAAAGTTTAGGACGTGGTTCTTAACCCTGGCTGCCGGGGAGCTGTTCAACGATACCGATTCCCGTGAGGGTGCCTTCCGGGTGCAGGAAATGGTAGATATCTTTATCCATGTGGGAGTTGCTTGAATGTATGTGTACCCCCAAATTGGGCTTTGGCGAGGCTGCGGAGAGATTGGAACCCTCGTGCATTGGTGGTGGGACCGTAGGTGGTGCAGCCGCTGTGGGGAACAGCGTGGCGGTTCCTCAAAACGTTAAACCTCGAATTACCCTGTGACCTGGCAGTTACACTCCTAGGTGTATACCCCAAAGAACTGAAAACAGGGACAGGGACACAAACAGATATTTGTCCATGAAAAATGTTCACAGCAGCACTCTTCACAGTAGCCAAAAATGTGGAAGCAACCCAGTGTCCCTCGACAGATGATGGATAAACAAAATGTGGTCTGTCCCTGCAATGGAATAGTATTAAGCCCAAAAAGGAATGAAGTTCTGACACGTGCCACGACACGATGAACCTTGAAAACATTACGCTGAGTAGCAGATGCTGGTCACAAAAGCACAAATACTGTACGATTCCACTTATATGGAATACCTAGAATCGGCAAATGCATAGAGACAGACGGTAGAGCGGAGCTTATTCAGGGGCTGGGGAAGAAGGGATGAAGAGCTAGTATTTAATGGGGACAGTGCTTCTGTGTGGGATGATGAAAAGGTTCTGGAAATGGATGGTGGTAACATTGTGATGTTCTTAACGCCGCTGAACTGTGTGCCTAAAAATGGGTGAAGTGGCAAAGTTAATATGTCTGTTTTACAGCAATAAAAAGTAATTGAGATGCACACTGAAGATTTTTGCACTGGACTATATGGATGTTATACCTCGACTATAAAATACTGATTCACAGGCCCCGCTCTTAGCGTTTCTGATGTTAACAGTCTGGAGAAAAGCCTGGGCATCAATATTTTCAAAAGCGTACCATGGGGAATTTATGGTTGGGGAAAAAGGGGCAAACTTAGACATGAAAAAATTTTAAGCATAAGACAGAATTGTGAAATCAAAGCTAGGCCGCATGGTCCATAAAGGTGGATGAGTCGCGAGCAAAAGTGATGTGTCGTTTCCACTTAATGGCTGATGTGAGACTCTGCGAAGCTCTGTCTTCCCTTTGGTCATGCTTGCCCTGTCCCTTGGTCCTGAGTGATACAGGTTCTCATGCTGGGCCTTGAACGATGGTTGGAATGGATAAGGAATTCAGAAATTGAGTGATCCTGTGTAACCTCATAAGCAGGGCAATAGTATCAGGCCTCTGGGTACCACCTTTATGAGTCTCTTGGCCTGTTCCTCATGATCACAAAATGGCTGCTGCAGCTACGGCATCACATCCTCACATGTTTAAAGCAATGACAGGATGTGGGAGTGGGGGCAGCCAGTGCAGTAACAAGTCTCTCTGTGGTTCATTCTTTTTTTTTTTTTGAGACAGAGTCTTGCTCTGTCACCCCGGATAGAGTGCAGTGGCATCATCATAGCTTACTGCAACCTCAAACTCCTGGGCTCAAGTGATCCTCCTGCCTCAGCCCCCCGAGCAGCTGGGACTACAGGTGCATGCCACCATACCTGGCTAATTTTTCTATTTTTAGTAGAGATGGGGTCTCACTCTTGCTCAGGCTGGTTTCGAGCTCCTGACCTCAGGACGTCCTCCTGTGCTGGCCTCCCAGAGTGCTGGGATTACAGGTGTGAGCCACCTCACCTGGCCGGTCCATTCTTACTTTACCAGGGGGAAATTTTTCCCCAGAAAGACCCTTGGCAGCCTTCCCCTCCAGTCCATTGGCGGAACTGTGTCTCATGGCCACCTCTGGAAGCGGAGGAAACTGGGAAGCAGGTCTCTGGATTCTTTTCCTTTCATTTCTGTGTTTTGACATAATTTCAAACTTAAAGAAAAGTTCCAAGAATAGCACAAACAATTCCAGATATCTTTCACCCAAATTTCCCAAATGTCAGCACTATGTGACATTTCATCCTTTTCTCTCTCCCCACATACATATATACACACGCAGATGCACGCATCCACACATATCTGCGAACACAATGTCCCTTTGTCCCTAAATACTGCATTGTGAGTTCCTAAAAACAGGGACATTCTCTGACGTAGCCACAGTACAATGATCAGGAAATTAACATGGAAACTGCTATTATCTAATCTGACCTTTTTCAAATCCTGCCAGTTGTCCCAATAATGTCCTTTATAGCAGAATAAAACCCCACGTCATACACTGCGCTCTGTTGTCACGTCTCCTTATTCTCTGCAAATCAGAACTTCCTGGGACTTTCTTTACCTTCCGTGACATTGGTGTTTTGGAGAGGGCAGGCCGGTGATTTTGCAGCACGCTCCTGGCGTTGGGTGTCTGACGGTTCTTTCTGTTTGGGTTCATTTATGAACTTTGGGCAGGACCACATGGAGGTGATGCTGAAGCTTTCTGGGTGCATCAAATTAGGGGCCCCATAATGTCCATTAGTCCCCTTGCTGGGGACGTTAACTTTGGTCACTTGGGTAAGAGGGGCCTGCCGGACTTCTCCACCATCAAGTTATTATATTAATATTATTTAAGTCTTGGATTTTTCACCCTGAGTGTGGGAATGGCTATTGGGTTGCCAACCACAGAGTCCACTGCACCCCTGCTCACCCGAGTGTGTGACCTGAAGGTTCCCCAGTCATCGTTCATGTTGAGTGGAGGGAAAGGTCTTCAGGAAGAGGCAGATTCAATACTCTCTGTTTTAGCCACACTTTCTAAGGAACTTCTGGGGGCCAGGCCCTTGGGCAAGGTCTCACAGGCTACAGACAGTACCGGATGGCATTGTCCACCCTCACTGAAATTCCTGCCCAACGGGAGAGAAGGAGCTACTATTTCTTGTACACCTACTATGTGCCAAGCCTTGGGTTAGCCATTTATGTCTATTAATACTACCTCATTCAAATTAGCATATCAGCTCTGGGAGGCAGGTGCTGTTACCTGGATAATGGTTTGCAGGCAGGGGGGCTTTGTTCATTTCAAACCAGGAAAACCATTCATAGCGTTCTCTAATGCCTGAGTCTGCCTCACCTCACTTGAGAACGGTTTTTTAAAAAGCATCTGAAATATTTTCCATATCAAGTGTTTCAAGGACCTAATTATAAACTTCATTATAATTGTTCATTAGTTATATTTTGTTCAATTACTTTAACAAGTTGCCAAATGGAACACAAAGCCGGCAATTAGCATTATGTAATTGTAATGAGACACTCAAATTGGGTTATAGAACATCGTCTTTGCTGGCATATTTTCCCCTCGGAGTCAGACACACTCAAGGCTGCGGCGGGGCCGGCATCTGCTCCCTGGCTCCGTCCAGGCCACGAGAGGTGAGAAGTCGCCTCTTCTGACATTCAGGCGTCAGGTCTGGAAAAACCAAAGCAGTTGAGGACGGTACTAAACATGCTTTAGATGATGATTCTATCGAATTATACTGTAGTATTAGTACATGAAATAATGTGAAATGTTACATGTGTGTATATGCACTGCAGTCACTGTTCCAGGCACGGCTGCATCATGTGATAACTCATGTGACCTTCCCGCCAGGTCCCTGAGGTGGGTGCTAATCATTTCCCCCATTTTACGGATGAAGAAATCAAGGCACAACAGTTGGGCTGTTTGCCCGAGGGCACACAGCTAGGGAATGCTGGAGCTGGGCTCAAGCCGAGGCGGTTGGCTGACCGCTACTTTCTATTGATTTATTGAGTCTCGGAGAAAAAGGTTTATTTATTTATTTATTATTTTTTAAAATTTCAGCATATTGTGGGGGTACAAATTTTAAGGTTTCGAAAAAGGTATATTTAAAGAAATGCAATGAATGACCCACGTTATCCAACAGGAGACCATCAAGGATGACTTTGGGTTTTGGCCCCTTCATCATTAACATCTGAATGTGTATTGGAGGTAGGCACAGTGAAGGTGGTTTTTTAACACCTTAAGGACCGCTCTCGAGTTTTTTCCTGTTTCGCGCGTCATCTGTTAAGGACCGCTCACGAGTTTTCTCGTTTTTCACTGTAGTTATAATGATTTAAATAACGTGCAGTTTGCCCAAAAACGTGCGGTCCCTGGCGTACGTCTTAGAGATTTCTATGCGGTACGAAAGGTGTTAAAATTTGTCGTAGGACTAGATCACAGCGCCGTCTCAAGTGTCTGTCCTCGACCAGCTGTGGGCACAGAGCACCCAGACTGGACAGGCTGAGGTCCCCTGCGTGGACAGCGTATCTGTGAGGACATTTCGACTGGATTCCACTAACTAAAATATTCATCTGTTGAACTGAAAGAAGCTGGTTTGACTGCGAATGTCGGTCAGCTTCTTTGGAGGACAGTGACAGAAACCTAACTCGCCTGGGCCAAGAAAAAGGGAAGACTTCATTGGTTCATGCAACCAAGGAGCCCAAGCATGGATTTCAAGCACGGCTGCACCCGGGACCTCAGACAACGTTCTCTCAGTTGGCTCGGGCTGCTGTAACAGAACACCACAGGCGGGGCGGCTCGGACCACAGACATTTATTTCTCACAGTTCTGGAGGCTGGAAGTCCAAGATCAAGGTGCCACAGATCCAGCGTCTGGTCCACAGATAGTGCCTTCTTGTTGTACCTTCACGTGGCAGACGGTGGCGACAGTGACAAAAGCAACTTCTGTCTCTTCTTACAGGGGCGCTGATGCAGTTCATGAGGGCTTCACCCTCATGACCTTGTCCAGCCCCCTAAAGGCCCCATCTTCAGTACCAGCGCACTGGGAATTATGGCTTCAACACAGACCTTCAGTCCCTGGCAGATGTCATCAGCATGCTCCCTCCTTGCCAAGGTGCCGCTGCCCTCTGTGTGTGTTGGAGCCACCCCTGGGCCAGCTCTCCTCACAAGGCAGCAAGATGGTCCCCGGCGGTTCCAAGTGCGCCGTCATGGAGGAGGCACGGGGCGGCTTGGCTGTCACTTCAGGGAAGAGTCTGCCAATCAGCAGCCAGGAGTGCAATCAGCCGACAGCCTTCACCTGTGGCCCTTTGGGGTCTGCATTGGGTTTTGAGCTGAGGCCCTGACGCGCCCAGGCAGTCCCGGTCAATGACAGAGAGCGGTGGTGGCACGAGGTCATTGTAAAGGACAGTGTCTCCTCCAGGGCTCCCACTGCGTGGGTGTGGGCAGATCTCGCCCCCTTCCGCTTCCTCCACCTCTTATCTTTCACGGGAATCACCCCCAAGGTCTCTTGCCCTCCTAACTTCCTCCCGGTGTCTGCTTCCTGAACGACCCAGCGAACGCCCTGGGTTCATCGTCTAAAAGGTTGGCCTTCTCGGCAGCAAGGAGCGCTGCTTCACCGAGAGCTCCAACCAAACTCCCAGGCCCGACGCTCACTGGTTGAAATCGGATTACATGTCTGTCCCTGAACCCTCCCTGTGAATCTGATTCGCCAGGCGTGGGTCATATGACCACTTGTGGGTGGGAGCATCCCTGTCCAAACAACTTGACCCGAGAGTTGTAGTTCCCCAGAGGAAATGTGGGTCTGTTTCACATAAAAGAAAAGGAATGGCTGCTGGTCAAAGACAGCCACTCTCCTCTGGAACTTTGTGAGTTCAGAGGACCTGGCTCTCGGCTAGCTTATCACATCACCTCATTTGGGACTCAGTGTCCACATCTATGAAATGGGCATATGGCAGATGGATCCCTGCCCTGATTCTTCATGGGGGCCTTTGTGAGGCGAGGGAGGAGACACTGTCCCAGCCTCTTCCCGCTCTGGGCTGACCAGGCTGAGGGAAGGACTTCCTACCTGTCCTAGCATTGGCCATGTTGGGGGAGGGGTCCACCTCCTTGCACCGGAAGCTTCTGCCTTCCTCCAGAGGCCCTGATCCAGTTGGAACTCAGGCCAGTTCTGAGTGACAGATGCTTCTCTCACAGCCATGGTGACAGCCCCAAATAGGAAACAGTGAAATCCTTCTGTCATACAAGGGCACCCACCAGAAATGCCAGGCTGAGGATGGGCTGGGGGAGCTGTTGAGACAAATGTACATAAATGGGCCTGTTGTCTCCTGCTGTGGTCTGAATGTGTCCCCCAGATTCTTATGTGGAAACCTACTCGCTTATGTGGTGGTAATAAGAGGTGGGGCCTTTGAGAGGTGATTGGGTCATGAAGGCTTCACCCCTCACAAACGGGGTTAGTGTCCTTCTGAAGAAGGCCCACCAGCGGGCACAGTGGCTCACGCCTGTAATCCTAGCACTCTGGGAGGCCGAGGCGGGC
>VBSM01000883.1:3037463-3048683 GCA_008086735.1 Cheirogaleus medius | reverse complement strand
TCTGTCACTCAGGCTAGGTTGAGTTTGTCGACCTCAAATAAAGATGTGAGCCAATGGGCACCACCATACACTCGTAGGATTTGAATCAGCACAACTTTTCAGAGAGGCACTTAATGTGAATACCCCTAAACTACGTATGTTTTTATTTGGCAATTCATTTCTTAGGAATACACCCTGAAGAACTAATTGTGCACATGTGTAATGGTGCAGGAAAAAGTCAGTGACCTCAAATGTTCAGCAACATTGGTTAAACAAATTATGGCATTTCTGGCTGGGCATGGTGGCTCACACCTGTAATCCTACCACTCTGGGAAGCGAAGGTGGGATGATTGCTGGAGCTTAGGAGTTTGAGACCAGCCTGAGCAAGAGTGAGACCCCTGTCTCTACTAAAAATAGAAAAATTAGCCAGGTGTGGTGGCCTGGGCCTGTAGTCTCAGCTACTCAGGAGGCTGAGGCGGGAGGATCGCTTGAGCCCAGGAGTTTGAGGTTACTGTGAGCTAGGCTGACGCCACGGCACTCTACCTGGGGTGACAGAGTGAGACTATGACTCAAAAAAACAAAAACAAAAACACACAAATTATGGCATTTCCAATGATAGGATTATACAACATCGTTAAAATTATCATATAGAAAAATATTGGAAAGAGATGGGAAGATGTTCATCATATATAACTAAATGGAAAAAACAAGTGAAAACAGTACATATCATGTGAACCCATTTTTAATAAAAGGTATGTAGAGTATGCACAGAGAAGACTGGAAAAATACATTAAAATATTAGAAATGTTTATATCTTAGGGGTGACAGTTTTAGTTTTTCAATATTTGTATCTTTGAGCTCCTCCCAGGAACACGTAATTTGAAAAATAATCTAACTCTCACAAAGTTAGTATAAAAGAAATAGACTTTTCTGTGTGTGTATGTATATATATTTTTTGCCATTTGACTTAAGTTCTTAGTTATTTTGTTGAGTGGTAAATACATATCAGTCCATTTGGGGCTTTTCCTGAACCCACCTGTGAGGGTTGGTTTCGGGGTGTCAGATTGGCTGGATTAAGGGGTACCCAGATAGCAGACTCCTATCATGGGGCGTCTGCTCCACCTCCACGACTGAGTGAGCCACTTCCCCTAATAAATCTCTTCTCGTTGCACTCTCTGTCTGTATATCCTACAGGTCAGTGGTCCCCAGCCTTTTTGGCACCAGGGACTAGTGTCATGGAAGGCAATTTTTCCATGGACCGGCGTGGGGTGGGGGATGGTTTTGGGACGATTCGAGCGCGTTACATTTATTGTGCACTTTATTTCTATTATGATTACATTGTAATATATAATGAAATAAGTATACAACTCACCATAATGCGGAATCAGCGGGAGCCCTGAGCTTGTTTCCGGCAATTAGATGGTCTCCTCTGGGGGTGATGGGGACAGTGACTGATCTGACCGGAGGCGGAGCGCAGGTGGTGATGTGAGTGATGGGGAGCGGCTGTGAATACAGGTGAAGCTTCGCCCGCTCCGTGCCGCTCACCTCCTGCTGTGCGGCCCTGTCCCGGGGGTTGGGCACCGCAGTTATAGGTTCTGTCCCTCTGGAGAACCCTGACTGAAACACCACCTTCCTCAACTAGGCTGCTTTTTGCGGCAAGTAGTGGATATCCAAATGTCTGTGTTTAAACAATGCAGTTTGTCATCTCAGTGGACAGTGGTCTGGAGGCAGCACTGTTGGGTGGCACATTGGCTCAAGGATGTTGCCTGGATCTCTGTCTTTCCACTCTGCCACCTGTAGCTGGCGGTGGTGGGCACCATGATTCCTCATGGTCACAAGAGGGCTGCCAGAGCCCTTCCCCTCTCACCGTTACTCACCAAGTTGCCAAGGAGGAAGGGAGTGGAGGGCAAAATAGGGCAACTGCCTCTTGCATTTTATCAAGGAGCACAATTGTCCCCCAACTCCCCTTACAGCTCATTGGTCATACTGGGTCACGGCCCTCCTGCAGAAAGTCCCTGGCATGAGGGAATGTGGTCGGCCAAGACCTGTCATTCTCTCATTCCTGTGCCCCCAGGGCTGGCACGTTGCCACTCAGCCAGTTGAGAGCCTGTTGGGGAGGGAGACAAGGCGGCATCTAGTTTCTGGGGGCTCAGGCTGTGCTGAGGCTCTGATGGCTGGGGAGGGGCATGTGCTGGCCCGTATACTCATCCCTCTCGGTGGCTAACAGACCTGAAGTCAGACTACGCTGGGTCCAGTCTGATTCTGCCACCTGCTTGTTGGCAGTGTAGCCGTGGAAAAATTGCTTAACCTCTCTGTGCCTCAATTTCTCCAGCTATAAAAGGAATGGCTGTTTGTAGGGATTAAATGAATACAAACACATGAGTCCCAAAGAACTGAAAACAGGGGTTCCAACAGGAACTTGTACGTGAATGTTTATAGCAGCACTATTCAAAATAGTGTTTGCAGCTAGAAACAACCCAAATATTCACTGGCGGATGAGTGGGTAGACACACGTGGTCCATCCACACAATGGAATATGATTCAGCCATGAAAAGGAGTGAAGAGCTGACTCATGCTACCACGTGGATGAACCTTGAACACACAATGGAGGGTGCAAGAAGCCAGACACAAAGACCACGTGTTGTATGATTTTCATCCTACAAAATGTCCGGAAAAGGCGAATCTATAGGTGCAGAAAGGAGATGAGTTGTTCCAAGGACTAGGGTGGAATGCGGGGTGACTGCTAATGGGCACGGTTTTATTATATTTCGGGGTGATGCAAATGTTTTGGAACTAGATAGTGGTGACATCACGGCTGCATTGTGAATGTACTAAAGGGCTCTGAACTGTATACTTTAAAATGGTTAAAATGGTGAATTTCATTTTAGCTGCATGCTACCACCACGGAAAACCACACACGCAAGGCGCTTCAAGCAGCGCCTCGTGCGTCGTCAGTGCTGCGTTATTTATTATTAGACGTGTTCTGCTCTAGTACGTTTTAAACTTGCTCCCAAATCCCACCCGATGCTGTCTTCACCCCTGGCTGCTCCCTCACCCTGCTCCCACTCCGACCCTCTGCCAGTCTGGGCAGGGGCTGTACAAGGTGCTTTCTGCTTAAACACACCAGGAATTTCTTCCCTGGGGTCTCCCTCCCTGCAGTGGGGCTGGACCACACAGGCTCACGGGGGCCTCTGTCACCTGCCCAGGGCTCAGCTCTCAGTCTGTTGTCCAGTCCTGAGTTCCATTCATTCATTCATTCATTCATTCATGTAACCTGTATCTGTTGGGCTTCTCTCTGTATATATGGTCCCAGGGGTAACTACTGTCACGTTATTCAGAAGAATAAATCTGAGGAAGGGGACAGAGAGTGATATCAGCACTCGGGGCTGCCAGAAAGAGCCCCCTTCCTTCTGCCTGGGTCCGCACATCTAGGTGTGCAAGGTAACTGCTTTCTTGAAATTCTTGCTTGCTAAGGAAATTCTTGATTTCCTATATAAGTGGGCTCAACTTCTATTTTGAGAGGCCGCCCTGTGCCTCCACTCACCAGGTGGTGCAAACGCAGTCTGAGTCAATCCTGTGTCCCTTGGCGAGGATGCCAGCGACGTTTCAGCTGAACGTCAGTGTTTGCATGCGACAGGGGACAGTCCGCGTCTTTGCAGAGAACATCTCAACTGGTGGGTCACCACGGGGGCAGCCACCTGCGTGTTGGGAATGTTGGCGTTCAAGGGTATAGGGGTCTGTTATAGGTGTTGCGAGCTGGCGGAGGGGGGATCTCTTTGCCTCGTAACCCTCGACCCTTACCCGCGCCCCAGCTCTGACCGCGGGCTTCCTTCTGCAGCGCTGCAGGAGGGCCAGGCTGCAGTGCAAGCTACAGCCACGAGATGGCAATGTTGCTCTTCGCCCGCAGCCCCGCGGCCGGTGGGCTGAGCGGCGGCAGAGCTGGGGGCGGGGAAGGACCCGGGAGGGACCCGCGCCGGCGGCAGCCTACCGGTGGGTAGCGGGTGGCGGGGCCTAGGGAGCCTTGTACGGCTGGGCTGGGGTCTGAGGCTGGCTCTTAGTCGGATCTGCCCCCCCCCACAGAACCAGGGGAAGGATCATTCCTGGTCTCAGTTTCCCCATCTGTACATGGGGGGAGAGTGTAGGCTGCGTAATCTGGATGATCCTGTCCCGAGATACGAGGCCAGAAGGCCAGGGGAGAGATTGTGGGTTTGCAGGGTGGGGTAGGGTGAGAGGAGAATTCTGCCCAGCCCTGGGTTCTCCTAGCTTCTGCCAGGGGCCCCTGGGCCTTTCCCCAGCCCTTCACAATCAAGGAAGGCTTTTGACTCCAGAAATGAGAGATACAGGCTCAGGGGCCTGGGTGATATGCAGACATCCTCATCCAAACCCAAGACAGGCCGAGACAGGGCTGGAATTCTCACCCCTACTCCACATACGAACCCAGAGAGGGTTAGGGGCTCGTCCAAAGTCACACAGCTGGGCCGTGGAAAAGACACTTTCAATAACAGCTCTCTCCCCTCGCCCATCATCAGCACCTTTTGGTGCGGGAGGGCACGCCCGCCTCTAGCCCCTGGAGAGGCAGGGGGTTCTGTGGGGCATGATGGGGTTGGCGGGAGTTTGGGGGGAAGCAATTGCTGCCTGCCATCACACCTGGGCCTGTATGACTCCTGGCTTGGGGACTTGCCGATTCATGACCCTCCCAGTGCACCTGCACTCAGCCACAGACTGACCCCTTACCCCTGCCAGAAAATGACTTTTTAATCTTTGGTCACAGACTCCCAGCCTCACCCACCTGCTTCCTGGTCAAATGTGGGGTTCACCTTGGCATGAACACCCCGGGTCTCTCCCCTGCTGCCGCATGGCCTCGTGATTAGCTGTGTCCCCTCCCCCCACCCTGCCCCGTTTTGAGACAGAGAATTCACTGGAGGGACAGGCACTGGCGTTCTGTTCATTTCCTGTTCCACCGTCGCCCACACAAGCGGGCACGCAGTAGGTGCTCTGTGCAGGGAGTGCTTATGGACGAGTGAATGGGAAAGAGAAGGGGTGTCTGGGGCGGGCGGGCACAGAGGACACTAAGAAAGGCCTGAGAGCATCTCAGGGACCATCCTTCCAGCTGGGGAGAGTCACAGAGAGGGGACAGATGGGCCTCTTGCAAGGCCACCCCAGACCAGAGGAGACCCCTAGTCCCATTGTCCAGTCTGCCGTGTGGCTCTCCACGCATCGCAGGCCTTGCCAGGGAGCCCAGACCGGGATTGGCAGGGGCGTGGGTGCCTTGAAAAGGAAGCGTGTTAGCAGCAACGGGAAAATCCTTTTCCGGCTCGTAATTAACCTGGGCTGGAGACTCGCCACCTGCCCCTGGCTCTTTCTTCCTTCTTTTATCTAGGAAGCGCCGGGTGCTGCCTCTGCTAATGAGCCTGTCTGTACTAATGAAGCAGGTGCCCCGGCCCTCCACCCCCTCGCCAGCTGGGAGGGGCGGAGGACTGTTCTTCTGATGTGAGCTCTGGGCCCACAGAGGAAAATCAGCTACATCATAATAATGGCCATAATGATGAGGATGATAATGTCCACAGCGCATACTTTAAATGAGCTCTCACTTCATGGGTCAGGAGCTTTCAATGTGTTACTGGGAATACCTCGTGGGTGCTGCCATGGCTTCCATTTCTCAGATGGGGAAACTGAGGCTCATGGAGGAACAAGTGACTCAGCCCAGGTTGCACAACTAAAGAATGGCAGAGCCAGGATTCTCAGCCAAGACTCCATGACTCCGGAGTCTTCCCCAGATCTATCTTTTCATCACCCCACGCTGCCTCATTGACCATTTCCAAAGAGTTTGACCCACTTTTTCATGAAAACAGACACTGGAGCGAGTGGCCGGTATGATGGGGGCTGCAGTGGAGCAGGGACTCCAACCCGAGTGGGCCGCCCCGCCCCCCAAGCCCCTGTCCTCCCAGCTTTCAAGGCATCTCAGCGCTGCTGGAGGTGCCCCCCCTACGTGCACCCAGCATGATTCATTCATTCGGCTTCCTCCTCCCCCCACCTTGCCTGGCCTGGGTTGCGGGTGGGGGGCCCAGGAGGATCAGTGGTTCTGGGGTCCTCTTGACCTGTGACCTCCCTGCCCACTCCGGCTGAGTCCCTGCCCCCTGGATGGAGGAACCCCCAGCCCTGCGCTGCACCCCCGCGTTGGGAACGCGTCCCCGGACCGCGGGGGAATCTGCCCTTTCCAGGAGACAGAGAACTGGCCTCCGCCTCTGCGTGGCCTGCGAGAAATGGGAAGGCGCGTCCTCTGGCTCGGGAATATAAGAGTCCCTGCCTCTCACTCGGGTAGACATCCCTGAGATGCCTTCGATCTGCCCAGGATCCCTGACTGCACCGGCCTGCGCACCGCGCCGCCACCCCAGCGCTCTGCAGACGCTCGGCGCGTATTCCCAGACTCCCGGAGGCCTCCCCTCCCCTCAGACACCCCCAAACTGTGCCACACTGAACGCCGGACCTCGGGTCTGCGCTCAGCCCCGCAGTCTCTCCCTGCAGACACCCCGTCTCCAGGCATTGCTGCCCCATTCCGAGGACCTTCCCAAAGCTCCCTCACCCCTCGACCTTGGGAACTCCCACCATTACGCCCCCAACACGCCCGATCTACCTGGGGACCCCCTCCCTGCACTCTGCACCCCTCCCGCGGCCCTTGTCCGCGCAAGCGCCCCCGACCACCCCGCTGGGGCTCGCCAGGCCTCCGCGGCCACGCGCCCTCCCCCAGGGACGCCGAGGAGTGGCGCGTCCCGCCGCCTATCAGCTGGGCGGCCGCCTGGTGCCCCGGCTCCCGGGCGGCGGCCCCTCCCCCGGCCTCCGCGGCCCCTCCCTCGCCCGCCCCTCCCCGGCGCTCGCTCACTCTCTCGCTGGCTCGAGAGGCGGCCGGCAGCTGGCGCTGACTGAGGCGGCGGCGGCGCGACCGGGATGGGACGGGCGCTGGGGCGCAGGAGCCGCGGCGGCGGCGGCGGCGGGGGCCGCGCAACTCGGGCCAAGTGCGGAGCAGCGGGCGAGGGCGCGGGGCGCTGAGCCCCGGCGGCCGCCAGCTCCCCGGCCGCGCACGGCCGAGCCCGGGAGAGAAGCGCCGCCAGCGCCGGCGCCTGCGTCTGGGGAGGAGCGGCGCGCTGGGAGCGAGCCATGCCCGGCGCCCGGGCGTAGCCGCCGGGGGCTGCTCCCGGGAGCCGCGGGCCGGGCCGGGCGCGCGAGAGGAGCAGCCCCGCGCCGCGCCCACCGCGCGCCGAGGACCATGCCGCCCCTGGGCCAGGTGCCGCCGCTCGGGCTCTTGCTGGCGCTGACTGCGCTCCGGTGCCCAGGTAACGCATCCCCGACCCCGGCCGCCGCGCACAAAGTTGGCTCCCGACGGGCGGCTGCCTCCTCCTCCAGTCCGTGGCAGCTTGCATCTCCTGGACTTGGACAGATCTGGGGAGACCCTGGGAACCCAGGAGTCCCCGGCCCGTTGCCTGTTGCCCAGCGCGGGAGCCCGCCTGCCTTCTCCACCTAACCCCCAGCTTCCCTGCGGACCCTTTCGGGGCGCACGGGGGCAACAGACGGGATGCGCTCAGCCTCTCCAGGCGGGTGGGGGCGCGCCTGCAGGAATCTAGCCCCCTCCCCGCCCCGCCTTGGGGCAGCATCCCCTCAGGTCCTGGTTCCTGCGGGGTTTTGCTGTGGTAGGGTGTTGGTGGAGCCCTTTCCCGCTCCCAGCTGCCCGCGGTCGTATGGCTGTGCATTCCCGGGACACCTGCAGGGCCCCAGCCTTGAGGTCGTCTCAGCCGGGGCTGTGTAGCTTGTCCAGAGCCCTTCCCTACGCCCCGCGGCCCTCCCCTGCTTTCCCGTGCCCCCCCCCGCCCCTAAGGTTTTCCCCTCCCCAAGTGGCCTCTCCTTGGCCAAAGTAGGGCCCCTCTGCTCGCCTAGTGGGAACGCGGGCTGCCCCAGCGCCCTGACCCCGAGGCGGGCGGGAGAGGGTAGCGGTGGCCAGGCAGCCCAGGCAGCCCCGGGCGCGCTGGGCCGCCGGGAACGTGGTGATGCCCAGAGCCACTGCCTGGGTACCAGGGAGCTGGACTCCCTGCTGACACCAATGCAGCTGTCGCCAAAGCCTAGCGAGTGGGGAAATCAAAATAGTCTGGTATTGTCTATCTCCGATGGAGTTTGGAGAGGTTTCTACCACCTTGATGTGGCTACATGTTGGTTCTAGAAGAAGCTCATCCTAAAATGACAGTCCCCCCCCCCCCCCCCCCCCCCCCCGCAGTGGAGAAAATCCTAAAGGCTTGGATGAACCGGGCGCAGTCACGAGCAGCATTCATGTGCATTTGAGTTCTCAGTTCTCCAAACCTTTCAAAATCAGGACCTATGATTTAGGGAGCAGGTAGCTTTTGCTTTAGAAAATCTCTCCCCATTTCCTTAACAAACAAACCACACAGACACGCAGAATGCAGTAGAAAAACACAACTTTAACTTTTCGGCTTTAACCATCTGGGTAAGGTTGCAGTTAGGTGCAAGTCTTGCATGTCAACTTGGTGTGTGATGTATTTGCATGGGAAAAAGTAAGTATTGTCTTCCTTTGAGATGCCCTTAAGTGACCCCAAGTGTTTAATAAAACCTTTGGGAGAGAACCTTCTATTAGAGATATTTGTCGTCGGCATTGGCTTTGGCTCAGAGAGTGGCCTTGGGCTTAACGTGGATGAATCTTCAATCTGCTGGGCTAATGAGCAGCTATGATAAAGCTGTTTTGCTTTTGGAATTCCTCTGCGGCACACGAGAGGGCTGCCGCTGGGGTCGGGGCTGTTTCCTCTTAGCTAAAGCCCTGGGACCTGTTTCCAAAAGTGCACAGTCCTTTGGACTTGAGAATTGCAGTTTTGTCTCTATTTTGTTTCTCCACGGGGGTCAGCGTTTGCCTGGATGCACTCCTAAGTGAATATCGGAGATCTCTTAGAGAAGCTGCCTGCCTGATGCTTTGTAAGAGAACATGACGGTCCATCCATCCTCCCCACCCCCAGCAGCAGACCTGTGCCTGGCTCTGGGAGGTCCCGGTCTTGGGGCTGGGTGTGCGGCGAGCCACCCCTGAAACCTGCTGCTTTCCCCTGAGAGCCCCAGCGGGGCAGCTCGTGCAGGCAGATGCCACCAGGGCAGAGCTCCCAGTGCCATCGCAGGGGCCCTGGAAGCACATGCAAGTCTTTCACCCGTCCCCAAGAGATGACAGTTTGATAACTCTATATTTAGCACCAGTTAGGAAGGCTGGTGGAAAAAAAAAAAAAGAAAAAGAAGAAAAAGTAAAAAAAATAAAAACAAGGCTGAAATTCCTGAAAGATACTTGGCTGCCTACACTTGGTTGAAAGGTTCAGAGGAATTAACCAGAGCTTCCTTCAAAGCTGGTTGGATTTTCTGGATAATTTCTGCCATGATTTACCGCCTGTGTTTGGCGGAGGCGCTGGCGGAGGGGCTGGGAGAGTTCAGAGGCAAGGATGCGAGCGGGCGCTCCCCCGTCACACACGGGGACTGTCTTCTTGGTGCCCTCCCTCCTGCGTGGGTAGCTGCCATGGTAGAGTGTGGTGGGTGTACTTCTTTCAGCCTTGCAAGCGCTTAAGCATATGGAACTGCACTTGGTAAGAGTCAGCACAAATCCCCCAGCTTAGCGACTAGGGGGCCCCTATTATTTGAGCCACTTTTGTGCACACTGGGGCTTTGCAAATTAGCGGCGCAGTTACAGTCCCTGCTGGGGAAAATGAACGTGCCTTGCTTCGTTGACTCATTCTTGGGGGGCGGGTCTGTGAAATTAGGGTGAGTGGAACGCCCCCGCCCCCTCCGACAGAGGGGCCCTGTGAGTGGCAGAGCTTGCAAGTGTGGGGAGGAGGAGCTTCGGTTTCGGAGGCAGAGGTGTTCTTAGCCCTGCCTGGCACCTCGGGGTGGCATGTGGTGTATTTCTTTCTCATTACAATAGTGATTTTTTTGGGGGGTGGGGGGCTTGCCTGTGTGTGGCGCTGCCCTTCAGAGAGGTGGCCTAGGGAAGTGGTGGGGAGTGGTATGCAAATGACGGCGCCTCCCCCGGTGATTTAATGGCCAAACAGCGGAGTTCCCAGAGTAAATCATTTCATCCCCCTCCTCCCACCGGATGCAGGAACCGGGAGGCGTGGGGCTTCTGCTTGAGCTACGGTGCTTGGAGCCAACAATGAGCATGGTGGTTGCCGTGATCCAAGGGAGCTAAAGAAACCCCTCATTTGTTGGCTTGAAGGCTGGGAGGGTGGTCTCCTGGCCAGCCAGCAGAGCCCTTCCAGAGGCCTTGTTCCCGATGAGTCCCCCAGTTCTATGCGGCTGGGTGGCTCCTTTCTTCTCTCCTGGGTGTCCGTTTGAATGGGGATGGAGAGAGTCCATTTCCCTTTAAGCTCTGGGATTCAGCAAACGCATCGCCTCCCACCACCTCCCACCACGGCGGGGAGATGGGGGCGTCCGGTCATGGGCGGCGTCGTGGGTGACAGTGGAGCTGCCCCTTCTTCGGCAGAGTGAGTGGGCTGACTTGTGGAGCGAGCAGGCGTCTCAGAGCGTCTTCAACAGCCCCCTTTGCAGATGGGAAAAAGGAGGCTCAGGAAAGAGGGGCGCCTTGCCCAGGCCCACACGGTGAACTGGAGGCAGATCAGGGCTCTCGAACTCTATCGTTTTAACTCCTCGCCCAGGACTTTCTAACCCTACACCGGGGAGCTTCTCTGCTAAACAAAAGTTCTGTACAGTCCTTTAGGGGACTGTGGCTTCGTTAAAGGAGCCCAAGGTCATGAGAATGACAGCCACTTGGCATGGCCGAAATAGCAAATGCCAACTCAGAAAGACAGGAGCAAATCCTAGTGGTGATGATGATGGTGGTGGTGGTGGTGGCAGCAGGTGCCACTGAGGTTGCTGACTGTGCTGCATGCACCGTCCTGAGCCTGTCCCTGTGTGACAGTGACAGAACACTCACCACTCCGGCAGGTGGTCTCTCTGGTTATTCATGGTTTACAGACGAGGATAGTGAGGCCCAGAGATGCCAGGTAACTTGCCTGGGGTCACACAGGACACTGGTCTGTGCCTTACCCACAGCCAAAGTTCACGCTCTAGCCTTGTGCAGAATGGTTGGACCTGAGGCTGGCTCAGTGGCTCACACCTGTAATCCCAGCGCTCTGGGAGGCTGAGGCTGGAGGATCGCTTGAGATCAGGAGTTCAAGACCAGCCTGAGCAACATATCCAGACCACATCTCTACC
>VBSM01000883.1:3026603-3037363 GCA_008086735.1 Cheirogaleus medius | reverse complement strand
AAAAAATAAAAATAAAGTCAACCTCCTCAGTCACGAGCCCTGGCCTGCTTTGGTGTTCGGGTAAATTGGGCCCGTGGAGGGTGACGGTGGACTCTGGGCCACGTCTGGCCTGGAGATTTCTCTTGTCAGTTGCGTCAGTGTCACAATCCAGGTTTCTGGCTATGCTCAAGAAACTGGGAGACCTCGGAATACTGGTCTAACTCTTGACTGCTCTGAGACTCAGTTTCCCCATCTGTGAAATGGGCTCTGAAATCCTTCTGTGCTGGTCTCGTTGGAGGACTCCAGCAAGAAAGAAGTTTGTGGACGACAGTGGTGTGCGGACGGGCGAGGCTGTCGGCACGGCGCAGCGTGAGGGGCTCAGGGCAGGAGAGAGGGTGCGCTTTCCTGCAGCAACCGAAGCTGCAAAGAGAAGGATCACGAACCATCAGCTGTCTACCAAGTGGCTTCTCACTTCATGATTTCACTGGATCCTTGGGCAACTATTGATGTTATGGGATAGGATGTATCCCCAGATGGGGACACCGAGGCTCAGAGGAACCCAGGGACCTGCTCAAGCTAACTCAGCCCATGAATGGCAGGATGAGGTGTCCTTCCCAGAGCTCATGACTTCTGCCCTGACGGTACCTCCTTGTCCTGGAATTTTACCTCAGTTTCCCTGCCCTCAGGCTTGGGTGCCTGTGGTCTCAGGGGCCTACATTCTAGGGCAGGTTGCGTGGTGACAGGGAGATGGACAAGAAGCCCACAGATAAACCGACAGGAAAATCCCGGACATGAATGTGTGCCGCTTATAGGCAATGCAAGGCGATGGGATGGGTAGTGACTGTGTGATCCAGGAAGACTTCTCAGAGGAGGTGGCAGTTTTCTTATTTGAGACCTAAATGACCAGAAAGAGCCAACCTGGAGCAGGAGTTCTGGGCAGAAGGCATGCAAGGTTCTCTGCACAGTGCCTGGCACACAGCAAGTGCTCAAGAGAAGCCAGCTAACTCATTCATTCACTCATTCATTCACTCAACAGAGGCATAATCAGTGCTAAGCACTTGGGACGCAGTGGGGAACAGACGAGACGAATCCCCCATGCTGTCATCTTGGTGGAGCAAGACAACAATAAAGAAAGGGACAAACAAATCTGGGCTGTAATGCCAGGTGCCGCGGGGACAGAAATAAAACAGAGTAGCTCCTCGTCACTGTTATCCTCCACCCAGGTGCTTGGTTTCGCATCTTCCATTTGGCTCAGAATGGACCCTTGATGCCTGTTCTCTGCCAGGGACAGGGGAGAAAGAACCTCAAGCTGTTTGGAGGTGAATTCCAGTGCCCCCTCTTGGCCAGACCACCTCGTCCTGCAGCCAGGGTACCCCCAACTCCCTTCCCTGACACCCTGACTCCTTAACTGATCAATACCCTCTCCTTATACTTTGGCCCCAAAATAGTTACATAAAAAATCAATAGAGTCCAATTTGATTTGCTGTATTTTATTACTGAGGGTGATGGAGTGTCTGGAATCGCTTGGTGCTCTGAGCCAGGGCCCGAATTAACCCGCTGGGGTCTTAACTCATCGCGGCTGCACTTCCGAGCCCGGGATGGAGCGCCTAGGAAGGGCGACTCAGTGAATAACCTGTCTTGAATATCTGCTTTGTGTCCCGAATGCCTCCCGCCAGGGCTCTTAACACATCGCAGCCAATGAACACATAAAAATACTGCTGTGGCTGCAGCCAGCGCCGCTGGCCGGCTGGCTCCGTGGGCCTTCCAAGGGGTCCTGGCTGTGCCCTGGGAGCTCTGGCGCAGCGGGGCTGAGCCTCGCCTCCTGGCTCCCAGCGCCGGTGGCTGTCTTTGTGTGCCGGGTCCTCTCCTTGTTGTGTGCCGCCGACGTATTTATATCCTCGGCTTGGTATTTTTCCCTTCTGTAGTCGTGCCATCTGCTGCCGCAGGCTGCTGGCTGTCCTGGCAAGCCAAGAGGGCCAGGCCGGTGGGGACACGGGCTCCTGGACGGAGGGACCGGGGGGCTGGGCGGGAGGGGCCTGCAGGTTGGGCAGCGGGAAGGGACGGGGGAGGCACGGCATAGATGGAGAATGTTATTTTGCCAGAAAAGTTCTTTCTAAGTGGCAGTGGATAGGAACTTTTCCAGGCCAGTGGAGGGCCGCCGGCTGCCTCTGGGCCATGTCTGGCCTGCAGGCTTCTCTAGTTAGTTGCTGGCATTTAAAGATTGGGAGCTGTTGATACCGTTATCCAGGTTTCTGGCTTCTCTCAAGAAATTGAGAGGTCTGGGAAGCCCCTTGACTGCTCTGAGACTCAGTTTCCCCTTCTGTAAAATCGGCCCCGACCTCCCTCTCGCTCCTGCTGATGTTCCTGAAAGCCCCCTCCCACCTGCTTCCTTCCTTCGTGCCTGTCTTTGTTTATTCGGCCCATTTGGATTGTGCACCTGTGCTGTGACGGACACTGTTCTGGATGTTAGGGGTATAGCAGGGACAAGACAGGCAAGGATCTCTGTCCTCATGGGATTAGCATTAAGGTGGAGAGAGACGAATCCTAAACAAAATAAATAACTAACACACACTGCTATTTATGTGGTACTCTGTGCTGCAGAGAAGCAGGAAGGGGGGCAAGCAGAGTTGGCGTGCTGGGGAGGGATGGTTTGCAGTTTCAAACAGCAGAGTCACGAAGGTGACATGTAAACCAAGACCTAAAGTGGTGAGGGAGGAGGCCAGGTGGCTGTCTTGGGAAAAGTGTTTCAAGCAGAGGAAACAGCAAGTGCAAAGGCCCTGAGGTGGGAATGTGCTTGGCAGGTTCAAGGGACGGAAGGGAGGCCAGCAAAGGTGGGCTGAGTGGGGGAGGGAAGAGCAGGAGAAGGTGAGGCCAGAGAGGTGACAGGGACCTGGCTCTGGCCAGGACTTTGGCTTTCACTCTTAGTGAGGTGGGAGCTGTTGGCAGATTTGAGCAGAGGAAGGATATGCTCCGACTCACAGGAGTAGAAGAGGCTGAGGGGCTACTGCAATAGTCCAGGCGAGTGACGGTGGTGGCTTGGACCTGAGTGGTTGCTGTGGAGGAGGTGAGAAGTGGTGGGATTTGGGATGCACTTTTGAAAGCTGAGCCACAGGATTTGCTGTTGGATTGGATTCATTCAATAGATATTTACTAGGCACCTACTATGTGCCTAACATAGTATTTGGGACCTAATCAGTATTTGTTAGCCATGAAATTAACAAACAGAAGTTGGTCTGTGAGTTGGGCTTTGCCTTTTGTACGGTCTTCCCAAGAGCCCCGCAGGGAAGGCTGGGTGGATGAGCCTGCGTTCTGCATCTGTGAGATGGAGCTATTAACACATCATTAAGGAGAATCAAGTGAAGAGGCTTCATGAGAGGATAGATGCAGAATGCTTATCTGCACAGTGCCTGGCACAGACTGAGTGCTCAGTAGAGAGTGGCAGTCATTCAATAACGTTATGACAGCTGGGAGGACCAGGGCTCAGTCATGCTATTTGCCCAGGAAACACACAGCTGGTAAGAGGCAGAGTTAGGATTTGAATTGTGACCTATTAGACTCATTTTAGTGTTTATTTTGCATGCTGAAGTCACTAATATTAAAAGAAAATAATTCTCCCTGTGTTCATGATATGATTTTTCTGGCACAGTTTATTGTTAGTTTGCCAGCACAGGTATTCTTGGTTTATTTAGTAGATGTGTATGAAAAATTATGTGTCGATCAAATTCTATTACCTTCATCAACTTCTATGACATTTTAGAAATGTGTAAATTCCATCGGATCCTGTGCTGGCCTTGGCTCCTGACCTGACATGTTGCGTGTTATTTTCTGCACCCTTTAATCCGAACATCAGCAAGCTATGGCCGGTGGACCAAATTCGGCCCCCCACCTGCTTTTGTAAATAAAGTTTTATTAGAACACAGCCATGCCTATTTGTTTTTTTTTTTTAAATTTAAATTTCTTTTTATTTTAGCCTATTACGGGGGTACAAATGTTTAGGTTACATATATTGCCTTTGCCCCACCTGAGTCAGAGGTTCAAACATGTCCATCCCCCAGGTGGTGCATACCGCACCCATTAGGTGTGACTATACCCATCCCCTCCTCCCCTTTCCACCTGCCCGACACCTGATGAATGTTACTACTGTATGTGCACATAAGTGTTGATTGGTTAATACCAACTTGATGGTGAGTACATGTGGTGCTTGTTTTTCCATTCTTATGATACTTCACTCAGTAGAATGGGCTCCATCTCTATCCAGGATTATACAAGAGGTGCTAGATCACCATTGTTTTTGGTGGCTGCGTAGAACTCCTGTTTGTTTACGTATCGTCCAGAGACTGGACGTCCAGAGACTTGGGCTTTTGCCCAACAGTGTCAGAGTTAAGTAGTTGTGACACAGACTGTATGGCCTGCAAAGCCTAAATCACCTACCTGCTCTCTAACCCCATTAGAGACAAAGTTTGCCTTAAGTGGTCAGGCAGGGAATGCTCTGAATGTATGTTTACGAGACTATGACAGTGTTCAGGAACAAACGATATTTTTAATGTCAAAAAAAAATTGTCCAGCTCCTCTGAATGAGAATTGTGGCTTTGGTATCTCTTGGTTGAAAAAGAAAAACATATTGATCAAAAGTTGCCATCCATTTAGCGATGCTTTTGAATGAGTGGGTTTTGGTGATTACAGTAGCATTTATGTAACGTTTTAAAAATAGCAGCACGTGTGTGCAAGATGATTTTTACTCTGCAGGCAGAGCTAGATGGCTCACAGCTCAGAAGACCCCCTTACAAGGATGCTGCCAGAGGGAGCTAGTATTAAAGGAACCCACTGCTTAGCTATTTTATACTCAGAGTGATTCCAATCAATGGATCTCTTTTATGACCTTGTGTCTTTTCTTATCGGGCTGTTTTAAAGATGAATGTAGCCTTCTCTGGGTTTATCCGTGACACCCCAGGTCTATGAAAGTTTACAATGCCGATGATCCAATGGGGATTATGTGCCAAATGCCAGGGTATGTCACTGTTTTAGCCTGAATTCTCTTAGTTGCGGGGGAGAAAAATGAGAATTTACTCATCCTCAGAGCTGGGAAGTTCAAGGGAGAAATGGCTGTAGGCATGGCTGGATCCAGGGGCTTAATGCTCTCCTAGGGAGGCCTTCCGTCCTTTCACTTGGTCTCTTAGTTCTCTTTTCCTCTGTGTTGACTTAGTTCTCAGACGGGCTCTTTCCACCTGATGGCTAAGCTGGCCACAGTTTGCTCCAGCCTGTCCTCCGACCAGCAGACATCGGATGCCTGTTTCCTAATCATCCCCTCAGGAGCCCCAGGACTGACTCTGACTGGACTAACTTGGGCTGTGCACTGACCCCTCCACCAGGGGCTGTGACTCTGGAGATGGAATCCCGTATCTGACTGGCCACATTAAGTCAGAGGCTCATCTCTGGTGTTGGAATGAGAACCACATTGCCAGAGAGGAGCAGAGATTATTTCTCGAAGGAAAATCCTGGTTCTTTCACTGGAAGGAAGACATAGTTACTACTACAGCCCACCAAGAGGGGTGTGGAGAGCTGCCCAGGCCAGCAGAGCGCTCATGTGTGGGCCAATGCCTCTGGGGACCCTCCGCCAAGAGACAAGCCAATATCCCCCCTCCTACCCCTTGAGGGTCTCTTGGGGCTGCTGCCAAATACGCTAGGGCTTCTTTATTGTGCGTGTGACCTCTGAATCCTCAGTCCAGTGATTTCACACATATTTTGGTTACTTTGGTTGAGAACATGGAATATTTGGAATGGAATCTGCCAATGTCTATTAAAACAGTATCTGGTCTTTGACCCAACAACCTCACTGCTAGGAAACCTGTATTTTGCAGAACTAAGAGGATTGTAGTGGAACAGGTGTGCATGCCCGTTTCAGAGGCAGCATCCATGGTGGTGATGTCATTTGGTTTTAACCACCCCCCCCCCCGTACGCTGCCCCTGAAACAGGCACTTGCGGGCATCTGCTCACCTACGACACCGTGTACACCTTTACATAGTGTGGAGGAAGGTGTGGGTGGACTCACGCCGGGTGTTAACATCACTGACCTCAGTGAAGGGACAGAGGAGCAATGCTTGCAGAGCCAGTGGGGAAGCGGACTGGGGAGGGGGAGGAAACCAACAAGGCTTTGGATATTCCAGCCACGGTAATGCTGATATTTAAGTCGTGAGCCCAGCTCTTTCCCTTAGGGTTTCTGGGACCCTGTCAGAACTGGTGGGAATCCTCTGAATTTGCTTCTGCAGTTTGCTGGTCCTGGGGGCTCTGATGCATGAAGCTCAACTGACCCCAGGGTTGCTGGTTAGTGGCTCCCTGAGGGACAGGGAAGCTAGGATGTGGTGTGATTGGGCTCAGCAGTGAGTGGAGAGACTTAAAATAATGGTGGCTTAAAAAGTAGAAGTTTGTTTCTGTCTCCAGGAGGATTCTAGAGCTATGTAGCCTAAGACACTTCTGTCTGCTGTGTTCCATGAAGGGCTCATGGACCCTCCTGCCTTTCTACCATCTCAAGGCTGTGGTCTTTGTCCTCATGGTTCAAGATGGCACCTGTGGGTGCAGCCATCTCATCTCCATTCCAGGCACCAAGATGAGGGTTCAGATAAAGAAAGGGTCAAGGATATGCATCAACTGTCTTTTATGGAGGAGTCCTAGAAGCAGCCTGTGATGCTTCCTCTTGTATCCCATTGGCCAGGGCTCAGTCACATAGCCTCATCTAGCTGCAAGGGAACCGGGGAAATTCAGTCTTTATTTTAGATGGCTAAAAATCAGAAAATTAGGAGTTCTGTTTCTGTGGAAGAAGGAGAGAGTGGATACTGGGGACAGCTGGTGGTCCCCTTCATAGCTTGCAGTTTGTGGCAAATACTTCAGTAGGAGGGAGCATCGCATTTGGAGAAAAGACTCGAACCACCAGGCTCTTACATAATCACACTTGTCTTAATAGAGCTTTTTTTTGGTGTGTGATTTTTTTTTCTGCCTCCTAAGGTGGGGGCCAGGGATATGTCGTTTTTCTGGGTGCCTGGAGGAAAATAAGAGCAGTTGGTGAATGTATAACACTGTCTTTGTCAAAGATATAAAAATGGTTTTGGACACATTACAGATAAATCTGAAGTCCCTTTTGACCAATTTCATATTGTTTGAAAAGGTCAGTTTTCTGTGTATTTTCCCTATAGGAAATATATGGTATACTAGGGTTTTAAGTTTGTTTTTGTACATATATACATTGTCTCTCTATATATTCCCTCATCTTCCAGGTATGTGTAGAAGTGCCTTATGTTTTTGAATTGCTGCGTAATAGTCTATGGCATGGATATAGCAAAGTGTATTTAGTGATTTTCTTCTGTCTCATGAAATGGGGGATTCCTCCAAGTATTTTTCTCTTACATAGAAAAGGGGTTCAGAAAGATTTGCAAATGTCCAGCCCACCCCCCGGGAACATGGGCAGAGATCAGCACCCCCTGAGGGTCTCTAGACAGTTAAGGAGAGCCAGGGTGTGACTGGGCGAGGCAGAAGAGAGAACTGACATCTGAGAAAGTAGAGATAACAGAGCCTGAGGCAGTTAGGAGATGGTGGCCAGTGGGGGACTTGTTCTAGAATCCAGAGCTCTTGCCGAAGAGGAGTTGCTCCTGCGGGCAGGACCCGGCCAGAGCTTCCCCAGGTTCCACACCCAGTGGTTCTGGGTTCCGTTCCCAGAGGACTGAGAATGACACCAGCCCGTCTACTCATGCCATTGCTCCAGTTTCTGGGAGCTTTGATCTTAGACGAGGGGCATCCTCCTGGTTCTCTGGTCTGTGTCTCCATAGCACTTAACACAACCACATTTGTTTCTAATGGAAAAGGCTCTAAAAAGCACCATGCATTTATGATGGAAATTTTATTTCTTTATGATATTTTTTTCTCCCTCCACCCACTACCCCCCACGCCCAGCCCAGTTAAGTATTTTTCTCTTAAATGTATGGGCCGAGCTCTCGAGAGGGTCTGCATATTTCAGGAGGAAAGTACTGGGGGAGGAGGTGTCGGCCTTGCTGTTTGCACCGGCTATATTTGCCCGTGCCTCAGCACGGTCTCATTTTCCTGTTTGATCAGTTTGCCTGTCATCTTGGATCATTTCGTAAGGTGACTAAATTCTGCTCCTCTCTTGCTGGAGTATAATGCAGAGGACAAGATGAGGGGATAAGGCTCTAGAGTTTCTTTCTCAATCTTTCCTGTTCTTCAAGTCCCCCTTACTCCTCTCAATCCCTGTCTTTCTTTGTGACAGATTTAAATACATGTTTGAGTAGGGAAAGAACTACTGCAGCACTTCCTGTAGACTTATAGCCCTCCTTGCTTAATTATACACCTTTGCCCCTCTGCCAGCTGCCTTCTCTTGCTGAAGGTTTCAAGCACCTCACTGAACGTAAGGGCAGACACTTAGGTGGCAGGCTGCTGGGTTCCAATCCCAGTTCCACCACTGGGTAGCTCTGTGACCCTGGGTGAGTTACTTAACTTCTCTGTGCCATAGCATTTTCATCTGCCAATGAGGAGAAGAGGTGCTCCTACTCTTTGGGGTGTTGTGAGGATGAAGGGGGATATTGTGTAAGAAGAATTTAACATAGTGCTTGAAATCACATGGGTGTTTTGTAAATGTCAGCAACTGCTTTAAGGCTCTTCTCTGTTCAGTGGGTGTTTAATGAACACCTACTATGTGCCCTGGTGGTCATTTTTGTAGTTTTGTTCATCGCTTCTCACACATTATTTCATATCTGAATCCTGTCACATGGTAGTGGTTGTCTGCTTCCTCACCCTGGGTGAGGGTGTAAAATCAGACCATCACATCCTGGTTTTCTTTTGGGGAAACCACTGCTCTCCTCCTCTGAAGCCCTGTGGTTTGGGTAATGCTAACTTCCTCCTCCTCCCCCATGGGTGGGCTCATGACTTACACCTGACCAATCAGAGCGTCCCATCTCTCAGGCCTCAAGGATTGGATCAGGGTTGGGCACATGACCCAAGCGGGGCCAGTGAGGACCAGCCCTGGGATGTTTGTTGAATGCACTGGCGAGGAGTCCTGCATTTTTGTTGCAGTTGCTCAGCTGGTAGGATGTGAGCCTAGATGTCATTGCTGTGCAGTAGATGACCACAAACTGATAGCTTAAAACCACACACATTTATTATCGCACAGTTCCTCTGGATCAGGAACCAGGGCAGGGCTTAGCTGGGTCCTCTGCTTCGGGATCTCCCACACGGCTGCAGTCAAGGTCTTAGCCAAGGTTTGGTTCTCATCGGAAGGCTGCATTGGGGAGGGGTCTGCTCCTGTGCTCACGTGGTGGTGTCAGGATTCAGCTTGTGTGGCTCTTGCACCGAGGGTCACAGTGCCTCGCTGACTGGTGGCCCGAGGCCATGGTTACTTGCCTGCCCCATGGCCTTTTCCACATGGCAGCCTGCTGCATCACAGCCAGGGAGTGACAGTCCCTTGTAACCTAATCCCAGAAGTGATATCCCTTCCACATGGAGGTATCCTACCCGTGAGAAGGAAGTTTCTCCAGGGGAGAGAGCTATGCGAGGCCGTGAATGCTGCTGGGGGGAGCTCGTTGGAAACCCCCCTAGAAGCTACCTGCTGTTCTGGAACTGCGTGAGAATGAAGCAACACAGGGAAAACAAAGCCGAGAGAGGATGAGGGCGACTTTCCCTACTTGAGTACCCAAAAGTAGCCGTTTCAGATATGAACTTGAACTTCCCCAGTATGTGATCCAACACATTTTTTTTTTCTTAAGTCACTTTGAATTGGGTTTCTGTCACTTGCCACCAGAGAGTCCTGATGAAGTCCCATGCAGGTTTCTCAGATCTCCTCGCCTGGCAGTGGCCTCTCCTCCTTTGAAGAGCTTTGGCGGTCTGCGTGCTCAACTGGAATCCAGGCTGGGGAGTGTGCGCCAGTCACACGGCCTCGAGGCTGAGCTCATCAAGTGCAAAGTATGAGTATCTTTTTTTTTTTCATTCCCTTCCCTGCTTCACGTCCAGTGCCTAGAGCGCCGTCAGGCACAGAGTAGACACCATCTGCCAGTAATCACTGGTACGAGAGGCCTCCCCTCTTCCCCGTCCCTCTCCCTGCCAATCAAACATGTTTCAAAATTATCTCTACTGCACCTGGCTTGTGGTTGGAAAGCTGAATGTCAAAGACAAAAATATTGTTGCTACCACCCCCTAGAGGCAGTGTACAGCTGCACACTGAAATCTCAGTGCTAGTGTGGAATTCATAGCGTGGGGAGGACCCTCTTAACAGAAAACAAGCCACAACCGTTGGAACTGATGGGAGGTCATGCTTAGCTAATTCCCCTAACATTTACATCTCAGTTGATTACTTCTGTGACCATCTTGCCCTCTGCCAACATTTACCGCACACCAGTGTATTTACTTTTAGTGATAGGATTTTCTAATTTTTCTAGGGTTAGTAGAATTTTATTGCAGGTCTCAAACTTAATGATCTCCTATTGGATGCCAATATATGCAAAATATAATGTCTTCTCCACAAAACCACTTTAAAATGCTTTTCATTAATGCATGATGGAAAGTGTAATTTTTTAAAACATTTCCTTGTAAAATTGGGATATATTTTATATATATCTGAATTTCCCGTAGGTCAGGAGATACAGTTGGGTTATGCCTCAGTCAGGGTCCAACCAAGAGAGCAAAACCACACAGCCATTTGAACAGGGAAACTTTTATTTATTTATTTATATATTTTTAAATTTCAGCATATTATGGGGGTACAAATATTACAGTTATGTATATT